>JAVTVJ010003444.1:0-71965 GCA_034509425.1 Eopsaltria australis
CCTCGCAGAGAGAGGAACGAGTGAGGACATCTACATAGTGCAGCGCAGAGTCTTTACAGTCAGTGAAGAAAGCAGAACTGATACTAAAAAGGGGGTGCATGGGAAGTTGCTTCAAGAGTGAAGCTGAAAACTCTTTTGGAGAACCATGGTTGGGGACTGAGCTAATAAATTCTCTGTAATATATGAAGATATAGTCCAACGGGGGATGTGAAGTTCTTATTGCAGCCAATGAACTGAAATACCTAAGTACAGACAAGTAAGTGTTGAAAAAGTACAGCCTGATGAGAAACTAGAACCAAGAGAGAGGAGAGGCTGTGATCCAGAGCCCTGGTCCCGAGGAGAATGCTAGAGAACCTGAGTTGTCAAGAGAACCTGTGTTGCTGAGCACAGAAGAAGGGATTTTCTTTGTTGCTGCAATTGAACTGGGCATCCTTAAAACAGGTACCCTGTGGACTGTTCATAACCCACCATAGTGGCTGTGGGAAGGCTACTGGTGTTGGAGAGATCCACCATTAAGCTGGACTTTACTCCGGGCGGCGGTTAATGGTGAGGCAGAAGACCCATAAAAACTGTATTTTTCTTACAGAAGATCCATGGTGTAAGCAAAAGAAACTTCTCTCCCTAAATGAACTAGAACAAGAGCTGTTTCTGAGGTGGTAAACTGACTGAAGGTCAAAGTGTTGTCTTTTGTATGTTGTCAGGGAGAATGAAATGGAGAGGTGGGGAAGGAGGGGTGGTCTGGGGAGTTTGTTCTGGTTTTTTTTTCTTGAGTTTTTGTTTTTCCTTTTTTCCCTTTGTCTTAGATATATTAATAAAACTTCTTTGTACTTTATAAAGTTTGAGCCTGCTTTGCCTACTCCTAATCCTTATCTCACAACAAGCAATCAAGTAAATTTAGGTAAGTGTGCTGGCATTTAGCCACAAACCTGAATAAGCAAACTAAAACCACGACAAATCACTACCGAGTCCCTGGGGTATGACAGTCTCCGTAATCTACGAAAAGACATTGTGCGACGGGGTCGTGAGCCTTTTACAACCTGGTTACTTTGGGTCTGGGACCTTATGGGTATGGGCGTGCAGCTGGATAGTATTGAGGCAAGGCAGCTGGGACCCTTGTCCCAGGACTCAGGGATTGATCAGGTATTCGGAAGAGATGACGGGCCCCTGTCTCTCTGGGAACGGCTTTTAATAAGTGTAAGAGAGAGGTTTGTCAACAGGGAGAGAATGCAGGAGTATCATCATAGAAGACCATGGAAGACCCTTGAAGAGGGAATCCAACAGCTGAGGGAGGTGGCAATATTGGAGGTACTCTTTGGGAGGGATGGACAACATGATAATGACCCCGACAAGGTCAAGTGTACAGGGCAAATGTTGTGGAATCTGGCAAAGCTAGGGCCCTCCCAATACACCATCTTCATTGCAACAATTAATGCTGATGACAACCGAGAGACAGTGGGTTCCATAGCCACCAAACTCAGGAATTATGATAGTATGATCAGTGGCCCAATGCAGGCTCAGGTCTCTGCTGTGGTCAAAGACCCCAGAGAGGAGATGATGAGGGAGGTGAGGGAGGAGATGAGGATGATGAGTGCGGCACCAGTGCGAGTCACAAGCCCCAAAGTCAGAGCCCAGCGCCCCCCAGCCAGAGAGAGAGGGTACACCCCACGATCTGAGCTGTGGTTCTTCCTGTGTGATCACGGAGAAGACATGAGGAAGTGGGATAGGAAACCCACTGCTACCCTGGCAGCACGGGTACAGCAACTCAAGGAGGGAAATACTAACCGAGGCGGGGGGTCCACTAAAGTGAAAGTAGCCTCAGCCTCCCGTGACCGAGATGCCAGATATTACAGAAGAGAGGACGATCTCTTAGATCCCCTCGAGGGGACCTCTACCATGTACGCCCAAGAAAGAAATGACAACCAGAGCTAGAGGGTCCCTGCCTCTAGCCAGGAAGAGGCACGGGAAAACCGGGTCTTTTGGACAGTGTGGATCCGATGGCCTGGCACATCAGAACCACAAAAATATGAAGCGTTAGTTGATACTGGTGCGCAGTGTACCTTAATTCCATCAAGACATGTGGAGACAGAACCTGTTTCTATTGCCGGGGTGACAGGGGGATCGCAGCAATTAACTTTGTTGGAAGCCGAGGTGAGCCTGACCGGGAAGGAGTGGCAGAAACACCCCATTGTGACTGGTCCAGAGGCCCCATGTATTCTGGGCATAGACTTCCTCCGGAATGGCTATTACAAAGACCCAAAGGGACTCAGGTGGGCTGTCGGAATAGCGGCTGTGGAGGCAGAGGGCATCAGGCAACTGAACACCTTGCCTGGACTATCGGAAAATCCAAATGCAGTGGGACTCCTGAGAGTAAAAGAGCAACAAGTGCCAATTGCCACCTCGACAGTGCACCGCTGGCAGTACCGGACGAATCGAGACGCCGTGATCCCCATCCACAAGATGATCCATGACCTGGAAAGCCAAGGAGTGGTCAGTAAAGCCCACTCACCCTTCAACAGCCCCATCTGGCCTGTGCACAAGTCTGACGGGGAATGGAGATTGACTGTGGACTATCGTGGCTTGAATGAAGTGACTCCACCATTGAGTGCTGCCGTGCCAGACATGCTGGAGCTCCAGTACGAGCTGGAGTCCAAGGCAGCAAAATGGTATGCCACCATTGACATCGCCAATGCGTTCTTCTCCATTCCTCTGGCAGCGGAGTGCAGGCCTCAGTTCGCCTTCACCTGGAGGGGTGTGCAATATACCTGGAATCGGTTACCCCAGGGGTGGAGGCACAGCCCCATGATCTGCCATGGACTGATCCAGGCTGCACTGGAAAAGGGTGAGGCTCCAGAGCATCTCCAATACATCGATGACATCATTGTGTGGGGGAACACGGCAGCAGAAGTATTTGAGAAAGGAGAGAAGATCATCATGATCCTCCTGGAAGCTGGTTTTGCCATCAAGAAGAGCAAAGTCAAGGGACCTGCTCAGGAGATCCAGTTCTTGGGGGTAAAATGGCAAGATGGACGGCGCCAGATTCCCACGGAGGTCATCAATAAGATCACTGCGATGTCTCCACCAACTAACAAAAAGGAAACTCAAGCTTTCCTAGGGGCCATAGGTTTTTGGAGGATGCACATTCCAGAGTACAGCCAGATTGTGAGCCCTCTCTACCTGGTCACCCGCAAGAAGAACGATTTTCACTGGGGCCCTGAACAGCAACAAGCATTTGCCCAGATCAAACAGGAGATCGCTCACGCGGTAGCGCTTGGCCCAGTAAGGACGGGACCAGAGGTGAAGAATGTGCTTTACTCTGCAGCCGGGAACAAGGGCTTGTCCTGGAGCCTTTGGCAGAAGGTGCCTGGAGAGACTCGAGGCCGACCGCTGGGATTCTGGAGCCAGAGTTACAGAGGGTCTGAAGCCAACTACACCCCCACAGAGAAAGAAATCTTGGCCGCCTATGAAGGAGTTCAAGCCGCCTCGGAGGTAATTGGCACTGAAGCACAACTCCTCCTGGCACCTCGACTACCAGTGCTGAAGTGAATGTTTAAAACAAAGGCTCCCTCTACCCACCACGCCACCGATGCCACATGGAGTAAGTGGATCGCACTTATCACACAGCGCACCCGCATTGGAAATCCGAACCGCCCTGGGATCCTAGAAATAATTACGAACTGGCCAGAAAGTGAGAGTTTTGGTCTCACTGATGAAGAAGAGCAAGAACAAGTGACCCGGGCTGAGGAGGCTCCACCATATAATCAACTGCTAGATGAAGAAAAGTGCTACGCCCTTTTCACTGATAGTTCCTGTCGCATCATAGAGATGAACCGGAAGTGGAAAGCAGCTGTGTGGAGCCCCACACGACAGGTTGCAGAAGCCACTGAAGGAGAAGGTGGGTCGAGCCAATTTGTTGAACTCAAAGCTGTTCAGCTGGCCCTGGACATTGCTGAGAGAGAGAAGTGGCCAAAGCTCTATCTCTACACCGATTCGTAGATGGTAGCCAATGCTCTATGGGGTTGGCTGGAAAGGTGGAAAAAGGCCAACTGGCAGCGTAGAGGAAAGCCAATCTGGGAAGCTGATGAATGGAAAGACATTGCCACTCGAGTAAAGAAGCTACCCGTAAAGGTCCGCCATGTAGATGCCCATGTCCCTAAGAGCCGAGCTAACGAAGAACACCAGAACAACAAGCAGGTAGATCACGCCGCAAAGATAGAGGTGGCACAGATAGATTTAGACTGGCAACACAAAGGGGAGTTGTTCCTAGCCCGATTGGCCCATGATGCCTCAGGCCACCAGGGCAGAGATGCCACCTATAAGTGGGCACGAGACCGAGGGGTGGACCTAACCATGGACAGTATCTCCCAGGTGATCCATGATTGTGAGACGTGCGCTGCGATCAAACAGGCCAAGCGGGTAAAGCCTCTATGGTACGGTGGACGGTGGTCCAAATACAAGTATGGAGAGGCTTGGCAGATTGATTACATCACACTGCCCCAGACCCGCCAAGGCAAGCGCTACGTTCTCACAATGGTAGAAGCCACCACAGGATGGCTAGAGACCTACCCTGTGCCTCATGCCACTGCCCATAACACCATCCTGGGCCTCGAAAAACAGGTTCTTTGGAGACATGGTACCCCTGAGAGAATTGAATCCGACAATGGGACTCACTTCAAAAATAGCCTTATAAACACCTGGGCTAGGGAACATGGCATCGAGTGGGTGTACCATATCCCTTATTATGCACCAGCAGCTGAGAAAGTTGAACGGTACAATAGCCTGCTCAAAACCACCTTGAAAGCACTGGGTGGGGGGACGTTCAAGAACTGGGAGACTAATTTGGCAAAGGCCACATGGTTAGTGAACACCCGAGGTTCCTCCAGCCGGGCCGGGCCTGCCCACTCTGACCCCTTGCGAACAACAGATGGGGATAAAGTTCCAGTAGTACACATGAGAGGTATGCTGGGAAAGACTGTTTGGGTAAACTCTGCCTCAAGTAAAAACAATCCCATCCGGGGGGTTGTCTTTGCTCAGGGACCGGGCTGCACCTGGTGGGTGATGCAAAGGGATAGAGAGACCCGATGCATACCTCAAGGAACTCTTGTTTTAGAGTGAACTACTTATGACACTGCGCTTGTATCTGTATCTGCATGTATGTATATACGTCGGAAGTTTAAATTTGATGTAAGGTGTTTGCATGGGAAAAAAATTCCGGGTGGAGAATGTTGAAGGTTGGATCTAGTTCTTTTCCTCAGGAATTTTTCTCCCATGGGTTGCTAAGACACAAATGACTGGGTACTTAAGAGAAACAAAGCACAAGGCTGTAGCCTTTCTCCTTGGCAGGGTGGGGCAAAATTGCCCCTCATAGAAGCAGAGCCTGGTAACTCGAGATTTGGAGAGACTGAAAAGCAAGGGCAGGGGGGAGGTCACGCTCTCTTGCTCGGGACCCTCGGAGCTGGACGGTTGGAGCTGCTGTCTGCTAAACCCACGGCCCCTGAGAAGCCAGCGTGGAGCTGCCGGTCTGTCTGCTGTGAGTCTCTGCCCTCTGCTCCATCTGGAGCCGACCTGCCTGCCACCAGCCCGCTCTGAGTTTTCTCCGCTACATTGTAGCGGGGTTTTTCCCTGCACGTAGAGACCCCTTACCATTCCAGCTCCCTGTGTCCGGGGATCCTGCTGCCGCACCAACACCAGCTGCCCCCTCCCGAGGGTCTGTGGAGCAAGGGCTCTCCTCCATCCCTCCGTGCTTCGGGCAGTCGCCATTGCCGTGTGCTACCTGAGCTCACGCCGGAGCGCCCCTGCAGCCACCGGGGAATCACCGCACCCAGAGCGCCCCTGCAGGCTGTGACTGGAACTGCACCAAAGGGAAAAGGTGCCTGAAGCCGAGCAGGCTGCCACTGGGTTTCTGGTTCTGTTTGTTGGTCAACGTTATAGTTGTTGTTATTTGTTATCCTTGTTTTAAATAGTAGTAAAGAACTGTTATTCCTATTTCCATATCTTTGCCTGAGAGCCTCTTGATTTCAAATTTATAATAATTCGGAGGGAGAGGGGTTACAGTTTCCCATTCCAAGGGAGGCTCCTGCCTTCCTTAACAGACACCTGTCCTTCAAACCAGGACAGCACCCAAAGGAGGAGACGGCCTTGCTGGGGAACATCAAGAATGTACTTGTAGTGTGTAGCTAATTGCTTGTATAGCTTGTTGTATAGTGCTGTGAATAGTTCTTGTTTTGTAGACAGCCCTGTCGTTGTTTGTCACGCAGCCAATCATAACAAACCACAGTAGCTGTAAAAAAAGGCATAAAGGTACTAACATAGACTAATAAACTACTCTTTTTCTGTCCTTGGATTATTGGTGTGACATGTGTCCGTCTCTACTGAGACATAAGAATGTAAGCAGTATCATAATTAACATTCTTGAATACAACAGATTTACTGGTTGGTGTGTAGTTCAGTTCTGTAGGTTCTTCTGTGTGTCTGGAGCTGGTTTTATTCTCTTACAGGAGTCCAAGAATCTCAGTAGTTTTCACAGTCATGCCAGTAGTGGACAGTTTTTTCATCGTTGCTTGAATGGTTTCTTTTTCCTCATTTGGATACACACCTAGTATTTTTTCCTAGTGAGGATATAATTAAACATTCAAGGTTATTAGAGAAATCAAAACAACAGAATCAAGTAATTATAGATGTTTGAGAAGGTTATAGTAGTGGTTGTCATTTTGACCTCTAGTTGTAAACTCAGCGTTATGCTCACTGCTGTCGGATGAGGGCAGTGTAGGAGCCGTTTGTGAGGTTTCATTGGGAAACTTGCTTTGCTTTAGAGCAATGCCAAACTCGCACAGAGGCAAGGGTGTCACTGTATAGGGTTTAGGACAGGGAGACTAGAAAATTAGTCTTTAAGTTTTGAGATAGCAGTTTTTGTATTGGTATGTTTGCTCTTTGTGGTTTTAATAGTCCAGATATACTTGTAACCACTAGATGTTTTCAGCGGTCTGATATAATCTATTTACCAGGTTGACCACAGTGTCTTTACACATCTTCCTGGTTATTGGCCAGCCTCTGTTTTGTCTTGTAAAAATAAAGTACAATTATTCATTAAATTGATATCAGTATTGTGGATTAATTTGTAGCTAATCCACTTTGTTGTTACAATAGGCTTGTAGCATTTGGGGGTTTTGTATGAGTTTTAACTCAACCTATATGGATTTATGAGGACTTAACCTGTTAGTGTTTATAAAGTTTGTTTGTGGTTATCTAACCACTCCCACTTTTGATGTTTTCTCATTGGTGTGTATAAGGATCTTGTTATCATAGAAAATCCAGGGACATAATTTCTCCAGTATCCCAGAGTACCCATGATTTGTTGCAGTTCCTTTTTTTTCGTGGGGTTAGATAAAGTATCCAGTTTTGTAATTGTTTCGTTTGGAATTACAGTTTGGCCACCTACCCAACAAGGACCCAAGAATTCAACCTATTTAGAGGGTCCTTGACACTTAGTTGAGGGTACTTCTATTCCCTCCATATGTTTTGTGCTGTATGTCTCACTGTGTTTTCTTCATCCCCTCCTACTAACACATCATCAATGTATTGGTAAAGTTGTACTCCTTCCTGGATTTTTATTTGCTGAAGGAGTTCTGCTAAAGCATTGTGAGAGATAGTTGCAGAGTGTTTATAGTCCTGGGGAAGACGACTAAATGTGTGTTGTGTTCCTTCCCAAGTAAATGCAAATTTGGGTTTATCTTCTTCCTGAATAGGTACCATAAAAAACATGTCCTTTATGTCTAACACTGCCATCCACTTGTGTGCTGATGCTTGCAGTGTAGCAGTGAGATTTGCAGTGTTTGGGATAGCTGCAGTCAAGGGTCCTGTGTTTGCATTAAGTCTCCGGTAATCAACTGTTAAAAGCCAGCCCCCATCTGTTTTTTTCACTGGCCACACAGGGGAGTTGTATGCAGAGTGTGTCCTAAATATGATGTCCCTCTGTTCTAAAATTTTAATTAGTTATCCCTTGTTTGGCTGCAAGGGGTATAGGGTATTGTTTGACATTAGTTACAGCAGAGGCAGGTATTATTGGGGCCATTTTTAGAAGGCTGATTTTTTTTATTTTGGGATTTGAAGTAAAGGCAGTGGTATTGATTAACCAATTCTGTTGTAGAGTGAGATACACTAGTATTTGCCATGCTTTTCGTATGTAAATTTTGTCTTTGCAAGCAAGCAGAGCTGGGGGGTTGACAGAGGAAATTGGTTTGACTTCTCTAGGCAGGAGGAGTTGAGTTTCTATTGTCTGTCTCTTCCTTTAGCAGCATTAATTTGCATCTCTGAAGTTGCTGTTTAGCTGTTTGGAACTTGGCAGCCACACAAATACACACACAAGAACACAGGTCATTTTCTATGCACACAGATGCACACTAAAAGAAAAGTCAAATGTTGCGTTCCCTGCTTCAGTCCCACCCTGGTACCGGCAGCGGAGTCCTAGCCCTATCCTAGGATGCCGTTCGCCCTCGGGAAGGCACTCTCGGAGTGCTGACTATGAGCACAGCTGGCCCGCGTTCGGTCCGGGGAGATGTTGCCCCCGGAGCGTGGTGAAACAGCAAAGAACTACCAGAGAAGGAGGTCTCTTGGTATGTGATTTCGGTAGGTTTATTGCCTCCAAAGGGAGCACATGAACCAAGAGCCAAGAGCAGCTTATTACATCGGTATTTAAGGGAGGAACAACACCCAATAGGATGAGGGCAGGGGACAATACAGGGGAGGGGCTGGGGTACATGATCAAATGGGGTTTAGGGAGGGGAGGGGAACAGAGAGAACAACGAATGAACTATGGAGTGACAGGGAATTTCCCAGAGCGGGGAAACATAACAGACAAGTCCAGTAACCAATAGCAGGAGCTTGGGGTCCGTGGATTGGTGGTCCAACTGCTGCCCCTGGGAGCTCCGGGGGGAAACCCTCTGTCCGTGGAACCTGTCCGGAAGTCCTCTGGTTCCGAACCACCGCAACAGTCAAAGTATTTGAGTGAACTCTGTTTGTGGTTACCACAGAAAAATACAGGAAATTTGGCATTTAGTTGAAGGCAGTCAACATGCAAACTGCTATATGTAAATGCACCTGGGACACCCGCAGTGGAAAGGTTTTAATTATATCAAAACAGATTTTAGTAGCATAAGAGATAACACTTTTTGTTAGAGTTAGTTTAACTAATTCTATTTCTCTTAAAAACATAAATTTAGGTTTTTGGCTCCTGTAGGAGTATTTGAAAGAGATTTCAAACTTCGGTGTTAGTTACAAATTTTTAAAGGTTTTCTTAGCTCTTACTAACAGATAAGAGGAGTAGTTAGAAGTTGTTAACATGTAGGAATGTGGGGAAGCTGGTTTAAGAATGTCCAGCTTAGGGTTTTTTCCTCTGCAGTAAAGAAGTGTTAGGGTTTTTTTTTTTTCTCTGTGAGAGGAAGGGTTTGAATTGCCCTTTTTCCTACCTCAACTACCCAAAAGAAGTTAAAGGTACTTGTTAGTTGAGGTACTTGTTACCCATTTCTCTACTGAACAATCTTAGCACAATCTTAGCATCTTGGAGTTCTTTTCAGTAAGGTAAGAATCGTCTCTGCAGAGTTTGAAATACTTATATCTGCAGGTTTGTGTTTTATTTGCAAACAGTTGATTTTTGCAGCAGCAGCAGAAGTATTTTTAGCTGACTGCATTGCTCCTCCGGGCCCATTTGTACTTATTAAGGCAGGAGGGTTTGGTTTATGATATAGCAGCACACTCACAGTCCAGAATCTAAAACTTTCTATATCATCCCATAATATTTCATTTTTCTCCCCCATGCCCAGCTGCAGCGGCGCGGCCACCCTAAACCTCCTTCCCCCCCCTCCCTCCTGTGGAAGGAGGGGGGCGGGCCTTACCAGGGAGAGAAGCAGGGAGATGCTCCTCTCTACACAGCAGCACGCCAAAAGAGGAAGAGGCTCAGAGGGTCTTTCCTTATATATGGTTGTTTCCTCGAGGGCGTATCAACTTTTTAACTGGTTTACTTACATATCAGTCCTTAAAACTACCTGGTTATTGGCTCTCTCTCTCAGGAAGGAAGTTATATCACTTCCTGCAGCATAGGTTACTTCCTGGATTTTGACCCCTCCTGACTCACCCAGGGCACGTTCCCAGGTGATGTTGCCAACTCTGGAATTTCTTTAACATCCACAGAGTCAGGGGGTTTTTTAGTGATGTTAATTCCAATTTTTCTTCCAAGGTTTTGGTTATTTCCTTGGATTCTCTCAGCTCTTGTTTTAATTTGTCATGTTCTCTTATAGTTTCTTTTTGCCACTCACATGCAGCTTTTAAACATGATGCAAGTGCAAGAGCAATTACATTTTCTCCAGTTATGTTCTCCTGGAATTTTTCCCACTCAAACCAGTTGTGTACTGGAAGATGACTAACACTGTGCTCCCGTAAATGGTTTGATAAATCTTTAGTCTGATTGTCTGAATCATATATCATCATCCTGCCTTGACTACGCCAAAATTGTCACGAATGGATGTGGGAGTTAAATATCAGGCCTTGCCTCCTGCCCAGGCCTTGGCAATAGGTAGTAACCTTATTGAGGCGGCCAGCACTCCGAAACCCACTCTCGTGTATAAGTTCTACGAATGATGACTGATTCTGTCTATTATAGAATGAATCATTTATTAATAGATGGGGAAACTAACAGACATAGGACTTAAAAGCAAACCAGTACTACACAGGAATAAAACAAAAACAAAGACTACTAGTAGTTTAATATATACAGGGCATGAGAATGGTACCTTTTTCGGTTACAGCTAGTGAAGAAATATCATAAGCTTAGGATTCAATGTATCTTACCATCCAATTTGTTGGTGCAGGACATCGAGATCCTTTCCCTCAATCCCCAGGGAAGTAACCACGAAGCCGGAGTCCAAACTTTGGGGAGAAGCTTCAAACACTTTTAGGGTGTGAGAGACTTCTGTCCCAGTGTTAGCTCGTGTATCTTTTATAGTGTAAAACCATGACTCTCAAGTCATGGTTTTTATCTCTCCTCCCATCAGCTCTGCAGACTAAGATGTTAATTCTTAGCTGAGGCTTGAGCCCTCTGGCGCCAGAGATGACCCCTGCTGGGCCTTCCTGTCCTTGGGTTATCTCTTTATGCACCCGTTATCTGTGGCACACAGGAGGAGGATGTAGTGGGGTAAATATCCTGCCACAGAGGTCTGGGCTGTTACCAAGGAAGGAAAACTAGTCATTCCTTCTCATCTGTTATGGTCAGTAATAAAAGAACACCAGAACACCCATTGAGGAATAAATGCCCTATATAATTATTTGATCAAAAGAATTATTGCCAGGAATTTACAGGCTACCATCATAGACGTAGCCCAACAATGTGACCTTTGACTCCAGACTAAACCCAAGAATACCCCCAAGCCAATACTTGGCCGAATTGGAAAAGGCCATGGGTCTGGGCAAGTGGCAAATCGATTTTTCAGAACTCCCAAGAAAAGGGGGGTAGAGGTATTTGTTGGTATTAACAGATAGCTTTTCAGGGTGGCCAGAAGCCTTCCCCACCAGAACTGCTAAAGCCCGAGAAGCAACCAAAGTAATGTTACAGGAAATAATACCATGTTTCAGAGTCCCAGCCACAATATCCTCAGACAGAGGACCACACCTCATTTCAAAGGTGGTGCAGCAAATTAGTCATTATTTGGGCATAGATTAGGAACTCCACACTCCGTACCACCCACAATCAAGTGGCCAAGTGGAGAAAATGAATCATATGATCAAACAACAAATTGCGAGGCAAGGGCAAGAAGCCAGCTTACCCTGGCCCCAATCTCTTCCACTGGCCTTGCCACGAATCTGGACCAAACGTAGAACTAAAGAGAAATTAAGTCCGTTTGAAATGCTTTATGGGAGACTATATGGAATACAAAAGGGAATATCTATCCAAATTGGGAGAGAAACTCTAGCCACCTATATGGTGGCTTTGAGCAAACAACTCAGAAAAATTGAAAAGCATGTGGCTGGGAACCGAAGTCCAGGTCTGGATGGTCCTGTAAATGATATACAGCCTGGTGATTATATGTATGTTAAGTCTTTGACAGAAAAGACTTTGGAACCACAGTGGGAAGGACCATTTCAGGTGCTTCTCCCCACTTTCATGACAATCAGAATTAAGGAGCAGAATGCCTGGATCCACCATACTTGAGTGAAGAAGGCACCAGAGGCTCCTTGGAAGATAAACCCTGGTGATGATGAACTGAGGTTAAAACTTATTTGGGTAAAATGAGTTCAGTGGAGGAAAAAGTAATTATCTTTTTAAGTGTATTTACAGTTTTGGGCTGCAGAGTTACTAATGGGAAAGACATCTGGTCCCAAGCCTTTATTCAGTTGACTGGACTCATGGGAAAGTATTCCAATTTAAAAGATTTAAATTTAACAACGGTGGTCATGCACGGGAACCAAGCTTATGCAAAGCAAGAATGGGAAAAACCAAAACCCTGGCAACTTCAAGGGACTGTAGGAGAACAAATTATAGTACGATGCCAAATGATTAATAGAACAGCTCATAAAAAGGCAACCAAAATTAGTGTTTCACCCACTCCTACAGTCAGACATGATGAAATTTGTGATTATTCAAATGAATTGGATTGATGGCATAATTTTACATTAGTACAAACTGTTGAGGTGGTTTGTCTTTGGGCTCACGATAATATTGGGCTTTCATTCAAATTTAAGATGATTGCCATGGATAGACTTGTTACAACCCATGCCAGCACTCAAACTCAGACCCAAATTATACCACTTAAACTTGAACCAGAAATTTATGATGTTGGTCCCTATGTAGTAAGAAATACAGGGCAACAGTTGCTGCTGTTTAACCCAGAATGGTCCCCCAAACAGGTTGAATTATTAATGCAAACTAACATTTCTGAAATTCAGCTAATATGTTCCCCTCTCCTATGAACATCTTTCGAGGGCTGGGCAGCCTGGATACAGAAACAAATGCCCTTTAGAGGTAGGACGCGAAGAGATTTAACCGGAATATCGGAAACAGGATTGGGGGTCCTAAATGGAATTGACCCAGAAATATTAATGAATAAGCTGGCCACTGCAACAAGTGATTTAACAAAGCTAAGACAACCCTTGCAATCTTCTTTATTAGCATTAGGAACTGGCCAGTGGCAAGTTTCAAAAGTATTACCAAAATGGGAAAAGGTTGACAAACAAGACCATAGGTTGATAATAGATGTCCTTGGTATGGTCCAGGACAATGTGTCCTTGGCTTTTAGTTGTGTACAGGCGCAGCTATGGATGCAGTCAGTAGCTGCTTTAATTATAAGGGAAGGAAAAGAAGGTGTTTTCCCTATTGAAATCCTAAAGTTTGTTTGGGATAATGCCACTGAGTTGGAAAGAAAGCTCCAATCCGGGTGGATGTTAGTAGGCTTTACCTATGACCCTATTACTAACATGGCCACAGCTTTTGTGCTCACCATACGTAATGCCGCAATTAACGTTATCCATCTGTCCTGGGTTGACTGTATGATGCTTGTATCCCCAATCGTCTGTCCTGCTTATGCCGGGTATTAAGTTCTGTAGCTTTAAGTTAGGCCCAGAGAGAGACAGAGAGAGTGAAGAGAGTGAAGGGGGGAGAGAAAACGCACAGTTTGTCTACAGGAGTTACACCTTACTCCCCCGGAAATTCCTTCGGAGACTGCGCTCGAAGCGGAGACAGAAAAATAGAGATAAGCTCTCTGTGTGCTCTTGGAGTTCGCAGCTGGGTGCTCTCGGAAATCTCTCGGCTTTTGCAGAGAGAGAGAGACTATTTCTTTTACTGGTTTATTTCTTCTGGGACTGGTCAGCATCTCCGTGGTCCAAGACATCAGGACAATCCCCCAGGGGCCCCCCAACTCTGCAGCCGGGCCTGGCCATAGGCCCCAGCCTCTGGAGGGCCTGAGGCTGACACAGCCACACCCACAGAAGGACTCTCTGGATCCACCATCTCTTCGGAGAAAGGAGAGGTTTCATTGTTTTATATAATTCTATTTTTTTCCCATGCTTGTGAATATTCTGCTTGTTAAATAAATAGTTTTTTCCACTTTTTCTCTAAGGAAATCATTTCCCGAACCGGTTTGGGGGAGGGGTGACTGAAATTGGCTTGTCTAGAGGAGACCCCCTCGGAGGTTTCCTCCTAACATTTGCCCTAAACTAGGACACCATCCCATAATTGCATTAGGATTTGTCATGGGGTAATTGCTGTTAAAAATTCCCGGTGTAGAAAGAGGAGGTGGAGTCGGAAATGAGGTAGCCAGCATTAAACTCCGCCTACCTAAAAAACTCATAAAACAAGGAGAACACCTAAAGAAGCTCTTTCAGGCTTTTGGTTCGCAGAGGAAAGACATCGCTCTCCTCTCCTCCGCACCAACTGGGTAAGGTCTCCCCCAGACCACATGGCCTGGGGCTGCCAACCCGCATGGTGCGGGGGGGAGGGGGAGGAGAGAGAGAGAGAACTCAAGCTGCTTCATCTTGCTGTCCCTGGCTAGCTCTGTTTGCCTAGCCTGGGCCAAACCAGTCCCCTCTCCACGGCGTGGCCCGGCGGGAAGAGGTTTTGGGGTCGGACCCTGTGGACTTTGGGCACACCCCGCCCGGTTAGCTCCCCAATGAACTCGGCACGAGAGAGGGAGAAGCTCGGACCGGGCTCCGGCTGCTCGGCCCAGCGGAGAGAAGGAGCTCAGACTCTCAGACTGGGCTCCTTTTACACAGTGAGAGACGTGAATTCCGCTGGGTGGCCCCAGAAAAGAAGCCTGGACTAACTCTTTGCAGCACAAGGGCAGTCCCGGCGGACCCTCACGACTAAAACGCAGCTTGGATGGGGAGGCAGCACTGACAAGATTTTTTTTTTTCTAGTTCAGGCACAAACTTATAACATTTAAACCACGTGGACGGAAGCCACGTGACCATCGCCTAGCCAAAAAGCAAATTAACTGTTCCTTTTCTAATATCAAAATGAGACTTTGACGGCATTCATTTCTCCCTCCCACACAGAAAGAGCACAAAAATGAAGGCACCTATGAAAAGGAAAACATAGAGACTTTGAGTTAATGAATACAACCAAGCTTATTTTCAAATAAGGAAGAGATGAGGAGTGCTTTAATGCTGAAAGTTCTTTTGTAAAAACATGTTGATAAAGTTAGCTATAATATACTCTGTAATATATGAATAATGGTTTAAAAGAGGTGAGAAAAAGGGAATGTAATGTTCTAAGTTGTAAGCAGTAGACTGAGACTTTTATGTATAAGATTTTCTTTTTTTCCTTGCCCCAGGAAACAGTAGAAGACTTGTGTTGCTGATGATAAAGTAAGGGGATGTCATTGTCACTGTAATAGAAACATTTACTCTCAAAAAGAACACCTCAAGGACCATCATATGTCCATTTGGTAGTAGCCCTGGGAAAGCTACTGAAATGGGAAGGGGTCTAGAAAAGCAAATGCCTCCCTTCAAAGAGAAAATTGCTTACTAGAAAGCTAATAACCATAGAAACTGTGTTTCCTATGAGAGTCAATATGATAAAACAAAAGAAAGCTTCTCTCTCTACATAAATTAAGAAAACTGTTTTGTTCCAGAGGTGGTGGATTAACTATAAGTTGAGGTGTTAGCTTTTGTATGGTCAGTAGGAAAGAAAATAGAAAAGGTGGGGAAGGGAAAAGAGTGTTCTAAAGGGTTTGGTGTTGATGCCTGATTATTATTCCTATTTTAAGTCTGTTAATAAAAATTCCTTTTTGTATTCCTTAAAGGATAAGCCTGCTTTTGCCTACTATTAATCCTTATCTCACAACAAAATCAAGTAATCTTAACTACAAAATTAATGTTTATACCTAATTTTGATCCCCAAACCTCAAAACCGCAACAGGATTGAACCATGAAGAAGTAGTGCTTTACCCTTCTGAACACAGAGTATGGGCCTGGATGGTAAATGGAGAATGGCAGACTGTGAATTTGGAATCTTGCATCACACGGGAACAACAAGGATTCATCTGTGAAGGCAATTAAATTGATGCACAAGACATATGCCTTGACGCTGAACAAGGCATTTGCCATTTTGAAACCCATCCGGATGCTACTCAGAAAACTGTACTTGTATATATTGGCCAGGGCTGCATATGTTTGAGAACCGCATGTGCCTCTGTAGAAGTAGATAATGACAATGTATCTGTTAAGAATTATTCCAATATTTGTGTTTGCAACTTTACTAAGATTATTGGGTATGACTTCTTGTATTCAGCACCAGTTGTGTCTTATCAATTGGTATCGTAAAACTATACCCTATACCATAAATTGTTGCCCACACCTATTGGAATGAACCTTACATTAGTGAGGCAACTGGTAAAACATCAAGATTTAATCAAAATTCTAGAAGAAATTCAAAGGAATGGGAAAAAGACTTTGGTTACTGTCCATCATGATACGCAAGAAATAAGCAAAGTCTTGGAGAGGGTAAAACAAGACAGGACCCATAACTGGTGGGATGTGCTTTTTGGATGGTCCCCCACTGCTACTGGTATTATGAATACATTATGTCACCCCATAATTGTTTTGTTAATTTTGGTGAGTGTCTGCCTTGTGTTATCCATAGAGTTGTTTGTTGGATTTATAGAATGTTAAGAAGATTATCCCTTTTAACCACTTTGTCAAATGCACATGGGAAAACACTTAGAGATGCTTTTCATAAAAATTTGTTAGGAGAAAAATATATATTAGTAAAAGAATTTACTGATTTGTAGAAAAGGGGGGACTGATACAGAGGACTTAAGATTTAAGGGTTAACTGCTGACTGTGGGTACTACTGGTACTGTTAAATTTTGCAGCTACTTGCTAGACAATATGTACCGCTTGCTCAACACTTATTATGCTTGCCAAGCAGAAGAGAGAAGGATGTATGGCCATTGGTAAGAGAAGAAACCATGACCAAAGATCCTGTTTTCGATCCTGAAACCAGCACTGAGATTTGGACTTGGGCCAGGAACCTAGAGAGCATGCGCAAGGAAGAAAGGTAAAGAGTTCAACTCGAGGAAGACCACTTACTTCATCTGAGGAAGATCTTTACTTCACCAGGTGGCAGTGTGGAGGTGTATTAAAATGCTAATGACTTTTGAGCTAATTATAATATGAAGCGGGGACAGACAATGAATATGTATAGGCGCATTGTGTAATCTAATGCATATGTAACTTCTAGCCAGATATATATACTAAGCTGAGCGCCGCTAACAGTACGCATGTGTTTTTGGTGAAATTATCCCCCATGCATCACAGCACTGAATAAAATATACCTACTTTACAACTTTATTAAGTTGCGAAGTCTTTCCACATATCACAGGCAGGCTGCATTTCATGAATTTTTACACTAAGACATATTAAAATTTACTATTCTCCCGTTTCTGTTTTAAAGAATGAGCCCTAAATTGAAACAGGTGAGATACTGTGTGGCTTTAAATCCCTCAAGTCATAAGGTTCCACTGTTTTTCTAACTGGACAGTGTTTTTATTGCAAGCAACCAACTCACCTATTTAGTTGAAAAATGAGGTCAGAGAGAAAAATTTGGCACTTCCTACCGCAGTATTCACCACCCTGTCATTATTTCTGCAACCCTGGGAATTTATCTTGGAACTCACAATATTTGTTGCATTTTGAGGCCGTTACCCCAAAAGGATTTTCTTTTAAGGGCTTTAGAAATGCTGCTTTCCTCCCGTCCACCTGCTTTTTTTTTTTTTTTTTAATAAGAAAAATATTTATGGATTGCGAGAAAGTTCTGAGCATCTATTTGTCTAAAAGCATTCCGAACGAAAAAACATCTTGAAGAGAAAATGAAGAAAGGAAGGGAGGCGTTCCTTAATGGAAGTATTGCATGCAAAGAAGGCTGTATCTTTTTAAGGCTCCCCCTAAAACTGCCGATGTACAGAAAAGAGTTGCCACTCTGGGTGGTCTCTCTACTTTGGTGAGCTGTTGCTAAGCAGCTAATAATAGACATGATACAGAGGGCTTAAGATTTAAGGGTTAATTGCTGATTGTGGGTACTACTGGTACTGTTAAATTTTACCCCTGCTTACTAGACAATGTATACCACTTGCTCAACACTTATTATGCTTGCCAAGCAGAAAGGAAAAGATGTATGGCCATTGATAAGAAAGGGAAACGGGGACCAAAGATCTTGTTTTCGGACCCTGAAACCAGCTCAGACCAGCTCTGGGGTTTGGTCTTGGACTAAGAACTTAGAGAGCATGCGTAGGGAAGAAAGGTAAAAAGTTCATCTGAGGAAGACCACTTACTTCATCTGAGGAAGACTTACTTCATCACTGAGTGGCAGTGCGCAGGCGTATTGGAATGCTAATGACTTTTGAGCGAATTATAATATGAAGTGGGGACAGACAATGAATATGTATAGGCACGTTATGTGATGTAATGCGTATGTAACTTGCAACCAGATATATACTAAGCTGAGTGCCACTAACGGCACGCATGGATTTGAAGAAATTATTCTCCCGTGTGTCACAGCGCTGGCAAAATATACCTACTTTACAACTTTATTAAGTTGTGGAGTCTTTCTGCGTATGAGACATGTTTGCTGAGTAATTTCTACCATCCATCTCGTAGAAACCCAAGCCATCTGACAGCCCCGGGGGCGGGCTTTCAGCTTTTATTTCCTCCCTCTCTCTTTCTCTCTCATTGCCCCCCCCACTTCCACCCCTTCTCTTTATCCAAATGTAGAGTCCTTTTGTTCTTCACCTCTTCTTTTAAGCTGTGGGGCTTCAGCTCGATCCTGCTGGACATACGCCGAGGAAGAGTGCCAGGCAGCAGCTCGTCCGCCGCTGCCGCGGGGCATAGCGCGGAGTCGTGGCTCGCGGGTAGCACCCCGGCGCTGAGACGGTATGGTGCACTGCGGCGAGACAATTCAGCAGCCGCAGCCAGCCGTGCCACTACCGCGCCGCTGCCATTGAGCGCTGCCGCGGGCAGCGGCGTCCCAGAGGCAGCGGCGGCCGGAAGAAGCTGTTTTAACGGGAGTGGAAGAAAGCGCAGCGGCTTCTGGGGCAGGGGAGGGGAGTCGTGCTTGCCCACCAACGAGCCCTGGGTGTAGGGAGTAGTTGCCAGCACCTCGGGGACTGCGCGCAATGTGGCAATGGGAGGCGCAGGGTGAGACTCGTCAGGAGTGGCCGCGGCGGCAGCCACCGCCTAACGCCCCGCGTGGAGACACAGTGATGGCGGCAGCAGCAGTATCCTGCGGTCTGCAGCGCCGACAGTTCCCTGAGGGCCCCGCTGGCAGCGGCGGCAACATGGCCTCAGCCGCTAACGTATTGGAGTCGGAGACGAGCAGTAGTGCAATGGGCGGCGGCCACCCCAGCCGGGCGGTGAGGAGCGATAGTGGGAGGGGGCGAAGTACCGGAGGGAACCAGCGTGCCGCGGCGCCAGATTGGGAGTATCTGCAGCGACCAAGCTATTGTGATGCAGCTTTCACCTTGGAGCAGATCTCAAAGGTGCGTTCAGTCTCTCAGGCATTTCTTAGAAATGTAGATACACACTAGTACCATTATTAGGGGGGACGTGTTTTCTCATGAGGGGTGCAAGGAAGAGATGAAAATAAAACAGCCACCAATAAAATGCTGGGAAAAGGAGAGAGACGTCTGTGACTGTACGGGAGAGGGTGCTCTCCTTCCCTTCTTATAGATGCTTTGTCTGGCGTATGTGTGCTGAGGAGCACTCCTCTAGTTATATTTCCCAGAGGCAGTTTCACCTCCCATATAGTCTGTGTCCCACTCTCGCTTTTCCTCTCCCTTTTCCACCTCCTTTGCTTCTCTCTATTGCCTCGTAGCACTCTGCAACTTCATTAACACCCGTCTCTAACTGGAAAAGAGGAGAAAATAAGCGACTGCTTTCTTGGCAAAAAGTTGTGTATTTGCAAAGTTCTCCACCGAGTGCTGAAAACGCGACTATCCTCAGAGAGGGGCTCTCATAGCAGAGAAAGTTTGTAGCGTTTACCCTAGCATTTGGAGGAAAACTCAAAGTTGTAAATAAATTACTACCTTAAACCTTCTGTGCAGGTTGTACTGAGTCTTCCTGGCTCACTGGCTTCTTTTTTAGCGTGGAAACGCCGGAGGTGCAGGAGTGCACTGGAAGCCCGACCCGGGGAGGGGTAGTGGAATGCTCCCAACTGCTAACTTATGCAAAACAAAAAACGTTCAAAATAAACAACCTCGAGAGACAATGGCTTTCTACAGAGAGCATTTAATTTCGTGGAGCAAATTTCTAGGCTTTGTAAAAAGGGAAAAGGCAAAAAAAAAAATCTATGTGGCCGCCCTCTTCCATTCACAAATATTGTTGTAACTTATAGATGGCTGCTCTGCTTCCTAATTAAGATCACACAGTATCTCCAGACTGTGGAGAACAACTATCTCCGGCTGCACGGACATAAAGTATAAGTGAGCAATCCAGGCCCCTTAGATGAGAGCTAGGCCTCTGCTCAAGGTTACTCATAAGACAGCTGTGGGAAAGGGAGACATGAAAGCCGAAAACAAGCTGCAGGTGTCTAAAGATTAACTTGGCAGAAGAAACTGTTATTGTAGCCTTCTGATACTAATGTAGTACTCTAATTAGAGAACTCCCATGTGAAACTCTTGTGTGAGAAAAACACTGTGTGAACTGCAGAAGAAAAACTTATCATGTAACTTTATTTTTAGCACACTGTAGGATATAAGTATGCTTACTGTCTATCAATAAACAGCTTCACTTTCGATCATATTGATCTGGTGTGATGTCCCATCATTTTCCCCGCAAATGGTGACCCCGACGTGATCGCCAGGATAGAGGGCCTCACAACGTGATCGCCGAGACAGAGGGTCTCAGGCCCGACTCCACCTGAAGTGATTCCACCTGGACTGATACCAACTGACGAGATAGGAGGCCCCCGGAGGCATCGGATGCTGATATTCGGTGAAATAGATCACTGAGGGAGTGGGTAAGCCGGCCAATTCCCTGCTGCCCTGGCAGGAAGCCTCGCGCACCGAGGGTGCGGGATGCCTCACCAGGAGGGTGGGATGCCTCACTGACAGATGAGAAGCCTCACACAGGGATTGTGTGGGATGAGGGATGCCTCACCCTGAAGGATGGGAAGCCTCACCAGAAGTGGTCAGTGGGATGCCTCACTGACAGATGAGAAGCCTCACACAGGGATTGTGTGGGATGAGGGATGCCTCACCCTGAAGGATGGGAAGCCTCACCAGAAGTGGTCAGTGGGATGCCTTACTGCGAGGGCGGGATGGGTATGCCCCTTACGCACAGCATTTGGGAAGCCTCACACGGAGGGTGTGGGAAGCCTCGTACCGACAGATGTACGGGAAGACAGGGAATCCTCACCGACAGGTGGGAAGCCTCACACGCAGGCCATGTGGGATGAGGGATGCCTCACCCTGAAGGGTGGGAAGCATCACCGAAAGGTGGGATGCCTCGTCTGGTTGCCTCGCCGTGAAGACGAGAAGCCCCTTACGTAATGCGTCTGGGGAGGAAAATGGCCAGGGAGGAGATGGGGATGGAAAAGGAACAGCTGGCAGTCCTAAACCTCCTCCAACATATTCTCTCTGTGAGAGGATTGAAATGTGATGATTCCATTATTCGGAATCTCCTAAAGTGGGCTTGGGACCGTGGGGCTAATCCCGGGAGTAGAGGTAGCCTTTGAGATAACTGTATGGGAGACAACTGGGAAGGCACTGTGGGACGCTGTCAGTAGTGGTGAGGCAAAAGCTAAGGAGGCTTCCAAATATTCACCTTGTTGGAAGCTTATAATAGAGACCTTGCAGGCAATGAAAGCGGAGAGGCAGGCAGCTGCCTCTGCTTTTGCAGCATTAACCCCCTTAGACTCCAGATCTAAAGAAACCGAAATAAAAACTGCCCCCGCTTCTTCAATCCCTGCGGCATTCCCGCTTCCCATGGGTGTAGCAACATCGCCTGGAACAGCCATCACGTCCACCTTTTCCACCCAAGCGGCGTTCCCACTCCCCACCTTTGCGGCAACACCACCGCCAGCCGCTCCGTTACCCGAACCCACCACCACCAAAAATGTTACCCAAAGTAATCACGAAGTTTAAGAGAAACCCAGTGGAGACCTAAATGAGCCAGCTACCCAAAGCCAGCCGCCTGCGTTGGTCACTGGCAGCCAGCCACCTGCGCCAGTCGTTGGATGCCAGCCACCTGCGCCACTGCCGCCTGCGCCTCTGCAAACTGTCAAGGAAGGTGAAACAAAGGATGATGCAGTGGAGGGTCTGCTACAAGATGTCCTCGGAAAATTAGAGGGACTAAAGATACAGAATACAAATGGACAGTCTAAGGGTAATACCCTGTCCCAGCAGTCACTGACTGAAATTAACTTACCGAATCAATGCGCCTTTCGCGAACCTCCACCTCCTCCAATGAGAACTATAGGGGTCACACAACAACAGGTCCCCTCGCAGGTCCCCCTTCCACCAAGTCCAGGAGACCTAGAGCTCTGGAACTCAGAAGAGGGCAATCAACACAGTCAGCGACGGAAAGGTGTCATTCGTGATGCCCTGATCAAGGGACAATTTATCCCCCAAGCGCTTCCTGTTGTGCTACAACCTGACGGACAGAGACAGTGGGAAGCCTTTGACTGGAAACTAATTGAGAAAGCCAGAGATGTAGTAGCTAAATACGGCATTCAATCGCCGTTTACCACCCAGTTGCTACACTACTTGCATACTAGTGAGTTACTATTACCATATGACAGTTCGCAACTTGCTGCGGTGATACTGCCCCCGTTGGCACTATTAGTTTTTGAAAAACAATGGAGACACGTGTGCAAGAAGCTGCTAAACCTCGCCAATAAAATGACCCTTTTAATGGAGTTACAGCGCAACAGCTACTAGGTGAAGGACCTTGGTCAAATGTGCAGTTCCAAATGCAGAGCGCAGTACAGGTGCTACAAAGATCTCAAGAACTTGCTCTTACTGCCATCAGTACTATGCCAGAGCCTGGTAGGCCACAAGCCTTTTTACATGTGCAACAAGGCCCTAATGAAAAATACTCCTCATTTATTGATCAACTGCATCAGACCCTCGAGACGCATCCTGACTTTGATGATGACATGAGAGAACGGATGTTCTGAATCCTAGCTTTTGATAACACAAACAAGAAAACTCAACAAATCCTCGGAACATTGCCAAAAACCGCAATGGCGGTCAACATGATCGAACTGGCCGACAGAATCGATCAGGGAGCTAAAGCAGCATACCTTGCAGCCGCCACAAGTGGAGCTATTAAACCTCTCCTAGACAAGAAGAAATTACGGTGCTTTAAGTGCGGAAAATTAGGACGTATAAAAACCCAGTGCTCCCCCAATGTATATCGGAGATGGTGTAAAGCATGTGAAAGACATGATCACAGCACAATAGACTGTAGAAGGCAGGGAAACATGAAGCAGAGCCCGAGACCTCCGCGTGCGCAGACACAAGTGCAGAGGGCCTGGACTGCGACTACAACCGACCGACAGGGAGCCTCAACACCCTCCGCTCCGCAACTGCTGTAAGTGCCGGAGCGGATGTCACAACAGCTGTAGATGTCACCCTAGCCATCATGGCAGTGCAGCTCGTTGACACCAACGTTAAAGGACCACTCGGAAAAAATCTCTGTGCGCTACTGCTAGGACGTTCTTCTACTATTCGACAAGGCATTTTTGTAATACCTGGAGTAATTGATTCAGACTACACAGGAGTCATCAAGGCAATGATCTATACAGTCTCCCCACTCGTTTCCATCCCACGAGGTACTTGTATTGCTCAGTTGGTCCCGTGTTTCTCTTGTGTCCCTAATCCCGGGAGTGCCATCAGGGGAGACAAGGGATTTGGATCCACGGGACCACCTCGAGTGTTTTTTGCCATGGACATCACTAGAGGCAAGCCAGAGGAGACGGTCACGCTATGTTCCCGTGATGGCTATCGAACAACCTTGAGAATGATTTTGGATACCGGGGCTGATGTTACGATCATCTCTTCTTGCTGGCCAGCAAATTGGCCTACGGTATCTCCACAATTTAGTGTCGCAGGAATTGGAGGGACTCAGGCTACAAAAATCAGCAGAGACCCTATAGCTTTTACATTTCCAGATGGGGTGACCATGTCAACTCGCTCCTATGTGTTAACTACCCCTCCGGGTTTGTTGGGTCTGGTTGGGCGAGACGTGCTGAGCCAAATGAAAACTACAGTGGTCACTCAGCCTTTTTAGTTGCGGCCACTGGGGAGCAGCCAATCCTCAAAATTAAGTGGAAAACGGACACACCTGTTTGAATTGAACAGTGGCCGCTCACCGGTGAAAAGCTGCTCAAAGTTAACGAACTGGTAGAAGAGGAATTCAAGGAAGGTCTCATCGTTCCTTCCGCTAGTGAGTGGAATACACCAATATTTACAATACCAAAAAATAGTGGTAAATGGAGACTACTGCCTGACCTGAGAGCGGTCAATGCCGTAATGATGGACATGGGAGCTTTACAACCTGGCCTTCCTTCTCCTACTGTGATACCAGAAGACTGGGAAAATCTAGTTATTGATTTAAAAGACTGTTTCTTTACCATTCCTTTGCATGAGGACGATGCAGAAAGATTTGCCTTCTCTGTGCCATCCATCAACAAAGCTGAAGCTGCAAAGCGATATCACTGGGTCGTTTTGCCCCAGGGCATGCGTAATTCACCTACGATGTGCCAAATTTATGTAGCTTGGGCACTAGAACCAGTAAGGAAAAAATTCCCCTACTTGATCATTTATCACTATATGGATGACATCTTGATAGCTGGGGAAAACTTAGCCAATCTCTCGATCCTGACTGAGGTTGCAACAACCCTTGAATCAAAGGGGTTGAAAATTGCTCCGGAAAAGGTACAGAAACAATCTCCCTGGAAATATCTTGGCTGGATCATCACTGGAAGTCAAATATGCCCGCAGAAGGTAGAGATTACTACAGAGGTCCGGACACTGCACAACGTACAGAAACTGGTCGGGGATATTCAGTGGGTCCGTACAAAATGTGGAATTACCAATGACGACTTGAAACCACTTGTACAGCTCTTGGGAACAACTACTCAGGCCAATGAAAAGCGAGTACTGGGACCAGAACATCGAGCGGCCCTCGAACGCATCAGCTATAAGATTGTTAGTAGCTATGCCGATCGGATCAGACTTGGACTGCCTGTGAACCTCATGCTGGTCAATTCAGATTCACCACGTATGAAGGACCCTCGGGAACATCCTTGTGCTCTTATCATGCAGTGGGAAGAGAAACATCCACGACCACTACGCGTTCTTGAGTGGGTATTTTTACCCATCAAGCCACCTAAAACTGTTTCAGCTAGGATGGAATGTTTTGCCCAACTTGTCATGAAAGGACGAATGTGTGTTATTGAACTTCTGGATCAGGATCCAGCTACAATATATCTTCCAATGGTACATTCCTACCTGGAATGGGGCCTTTGATATTCTGAGGACTTACACACTGCATTGCTTGGATTTACAGGGAACATTTCTAACTAGTACCCTCCTTCTAAGCTTTTAACGTTCCTGAAAGGACAAGTAATGGAACAACATCCATGGCTATCAGAGACTCCTTTAAATGGCATCACCGTTCTCACTGATGCTGGAAAGCATTCTGAAAAGGTGGCATGTACTTGGCTTTCCCAGCAAGGGACATGGGACAAGAAAACTTTAATGCATGATGCAGATGACTCATTACGGACACTTGAACTTAAAGCAATTGTATGCGCTTTTAGATATTGGCATTCAGTTGCTCTTAATATGGTGTCATATTCTTTGTATGTCGTAGCTATCGTCAGACATACTGAGCGAGCAATGATAAGGGAAGTGAAAAATCAGGCTCTTAACATCCTCATTGCTCATTTCTTGAATTTAGTTAACCAGCGGTAGTGGTTCAAGTGCACCTATTCAAGTTTGTGGCCAAATGCCAGCACATTTACCCAAATTTACCTGATGTTTGCTGTGAGATGAGGATTAGGAGTAGGCAAAGCAGGCTCAAACAGCATAAAGTATAAAGAAACTTTATTAATATACCTAAGACAGAGGGGAAAAAAAACAAGGAAAACCAGGACAAACTCCTCAGACCACCCCTCCTTTCCCCACCTCTCCATTTCTTTCTCCCCGACAACACACAAAAGGCAACACTTGGACCTCCAGTCAGTTTGCCACCTCAGAAATAGCTCTTGTTCCAGTTCATTTAGGGAGAGAAGTCTCTTTTGTTTACACCATGGATTTTCTGTAAGAAAAATACAGTTTTTATGGGTCTTCTGCCTCATCATCAGCCACTGCCCAGAAGAAAGATCAGCTTAATGGTGAATCCCTCCCACACCAGTAGCCTTCCCAAAGCCACTATGGTGGGTCATGAACAGTCCACAGGGTACCTGTTTTAAGGATGCACAGTTCAATTGCAGCAACAAAGAAAATCCCTTCTTCTGTGCTCAGCAACGCAGGTTCTCCTGACAACTCAGGTTCTGTAGCATTCCCTGCCCCCTGGACCAGGGCTCTGGGTCACAGCCTCTCCTCTCTCTTGGTTCAAGTTTCTCATCAGGCTGTACGTTTTTCAACACTTACTTGTCTTTACCCTTTCATTTCAGTTCATTGGCTACAATTAGAACCGCACATCCCCCTTTTGGACTATATCTTCATATATTACAGGGAATTTATTAGCTCAGTCCCCAACCATGGTTCTCCAAAAGAGTTTTCAGCTTCACTCTCAAAGCACTTGTCATGCACCTCCCTCTAGGCATCGGTTCTGCTTTTCTCACTGACTGTAAAGTCTCTATGCTGCATTTATGCAGATGTCCTCACGCGTTCCTCTCTCACTCTGCGAGGAAGGATGGGTGTCTGTAAGTTTAGTCTAGGCATGGATAGAGTTAATCTCTCTCTCTCTCTCTCTCTCTGGCAGTGTGACAATCACGTGCTCTCTGCCGGGCTGTTTGAAAAGGTCCGAGCTGGATGGCAGAAGCTCTCAGAGTCTCTGTGCCCTGGCTCTGCGAAGCTGGCTCAGCCTGGTGGGGCCTTCTGGGCCCGGGGTGACAGGGCAGGGCCTGGCCTGAGCTGGGTGGAACCCGGCCCGATCCTTGCCTGGCCCAGAGCAGGGGCTGGGCCCTGTCTTGTGTAGCTGACATACCGCCTGCGCTGCATCTGCTGAAAATTCCATCTGGTTCCTCCCCCATACCCGGCTGCAGTGGCACAGCTGCCCTAAACCTCCCTTCCCCCCCTGCCTCCCTTCTTTGGAAGCGGGGGGGGACAGGGCCTTACCCGGGAGAGAAACAGGAGATGCTCCTCTCTACACAGCAGCAGGCCAAAAGAGGAAGAGACTCAGAGGGTCTTTGCTTATATATGGTTCTTTCCTTGAAGGTGGATCAACTTTTTAATTGGTTCACCTACCCATCAATCCTTAAAACTACCTGGTTATTGGCTCTCTCTCTCCCAGGAAGGAAGTTATATCCCTTCCTGCAGCATCGGTCACTTTCTAGATTTTGACCCTTCTTGACTAACCCAGGACACCAGCGTAATGCCTCTTATTTTGTAACTCACATTCGCAGTCACTCGATGTAGGGAGGTTTAGCCATTGGCAACAAAATGGCTGATAGGCTGGTAGCTCCTGCATGGACAGGTCCACCACTTAACACTTTTGCTCAAGCACGCAATTCTCATGACTTTTTTCATCAGTCAGCATAAATGTTAGCAAAACAGTTTAGAATCCCGTTGTTAGATGCCCAGGGAATTGTCAAATCCTGTCCATCATGTCAAGAAAATGGGTTCGGCCTAGGCATGGGAGTGAATCCTACGGGATTGAAACCTTTACAACTGTGGCAAATGGATGTCACCCATGTTAACGAGTTTGGTCACCTCAAATACATTCATGTGAGCATTGATACCTTTTCTCAGGCGATATGGGTGACGATTCAAACAGGTGAAATGGCCCGACATGTGGAAAGGCATTTATACAGTGCTTTTGCAGTACTCGGTGTCCCAGCAAAGCTCTGAACAGATAACGGGCCCGGATACAGATCTTTGCGCTTTGCTCGGTTTTGTAATCTTTGGGGTATTTCCCATGACACTGGTATTCTACATGTTCCTACTGGTCAGGCCATTATAGAGCGTGCACATCAAACGCTGAAGAGTTTGTTCTTAAGACAAAAGAGGGGAACCTCGGGTATGTCTCCACAGGAGAAGTTACATAAGGTCTTATATGTGCTTAATTATCTCCGGTTAGCAAAAGATAGTCAAGAACCACCCATGTTGGTACACAGTTTGGCGCTTCGGCCAGACCCTATTTCAGTAGATCAGATGGATAGTGGAATCCTAGTAAGGTATCGAGATCCGAAAACAGGTGAATGGAAAGGTCCTGCCACAGTTAAATTAACAGGAAGAGGATTTATGTGTTTGCTTACAGGAGACGGATTGATCTGGATACCAGCCAGATGGATAAAGCCATATCACCCCGAGGCTGATCCCGGAAGCGGTGACACAACAGATAACCAGATATCAACAAACACTGACGCCACTGCTGAGACAACTTAATCCGTACTACACCTTGTCAGTGGACTCACCTGAGTTGTTAACGAACTCACCTAACTTGTTAATAGACTTGCGGATTATTGCAGAAGGGATTGGACCTTGCTACCAGTCAAGGACAATCGACTCCTTGGTGTTTTCCTGTAACCACTGTGCAGGTCCATTGGTAAAATATGGTGTAGCTAACTTTCTTTGTGCCTTTCTAGGACCGGACCACACATATCCTAATCCACTTCAGCCTTTGTGACCAGCGCTGATTAGACAGTTTAGTTTTTGCATGATTTGCAGCTTGTAGAAACTTCAGAGCAACATATTTTAGGTTGTATGGTATATAGGTTAGTGACAAAATTAGTACGTAAGAACTTAATAATATTAGAACTATAGTCAGTTGTTGTGGGGAAGGAATCCAAGTCCCTCGCAGTTGGCAGGTTGATCGACAGGACTGGGAAGAACAAGAAAGGAGATGGAGATGCAGACACAGGCCATGGCAGCAGCAGTGATGATAATAGTTTTGGGTTTATATGAAGTTTCTGGATTACGTAAAATAAACCCCAGACAGAATATGTGGATTACCCATGATGCCGTTTGGTTTCTGCCTTTTTTTCTTTTATATGTTCTCTGCACTCTTTGCACATATATTTGTAGCTCTGTAGCCTACTGTATTAATGCATCCGGGCCAATCAAACCGGACAGACGTCATTCTGCCTATCTATGGCAACACCATCTGATCCATTTCGCACCTGTCTGATAGGAGTCCCATACTTAAGATTGCAGGATTGGAAAGGATGGGTAAAAAATGCATTCGTACTAAACGAGAGTATAATAAACCGAATATGTTATGCCACCCTTGCCACGCGCCCCTCCCGCTGTACCCACCAAATTGCCATAGCTGCGGGTCTGATAATCAATCACTTAAACTGGTCAATGCCCCGAGATCCGCAAGAGCTCGATTTAGTGGGCTCAACCTTTAGGAATAACTCCTTTATTGTTATTGGGGAACCAGCATTCACAGGAGCCAAATATTATAAACAGCATCATTGGGCATCCTGGACTAATGTATCGAGTGCCTCTGCATGGTTTAAGTATCAAACCAAGAATGGCTATTGTAATGGTAGTTTAGGAGCAGAAAAGAGAGGCAGCAAATTCACAATTTGGAACAATGACACAGCCAAAGAATTTCCCCCCGGATATTTTTTAATTTGCGGAGACCGGGCATGGCAGGGAATCCCTGCAAATGTTTATGGAGGACCCTGTTATATCAGCAAGCTCACTCTTTTTGCCCCTTCAATAACCAATGTATTACAAAATGTCAGTAGAAGTAGAACAAAACGATCAATAGATCAATTGGGCCCTAATTGTAAAGATAGGGTAGAATTACAAGGGAAAGTAGCCCGAGTATTGTTGTCACTGTTTGTGCCAGGAGCTGCAGCTGGAAATGCACTGTGAGAACTAAACCATCTAGCTTGTTGGACAGCTAAACAGCTAAACCTAATGTCAAGCATAATTTCAGAGCTGTTGCAGGACGTTGAGGGTGTTAGGCACGCAGTGCTACAAAACTGAGCTGCAATAGACTTTCTATTGCTGTCTCAGGGCCATGGTTGCAAAGAATTTGAAGGAATGTGCTGTCTGAATCTATCTGACCACTCTCAATCAATTCATGCTTATTTGCAACAATTGAGGGAAAACATGAAGAAGATTAAGATAGTAGAATCACCTTTGAGAGACTGGTTAGGAAGCCTGGGTTGTAAGGATGGGACTGATAGTTTTGGTGGTTATTATAAACATAGGTGTAGTATTACGGTGTGTAGTTAAGTGTTTGATAAATGCAATAGAAAAAAGTGTAAACCAGGTCTGGATTGCTCAAAGAAAAGAAGGGGGATTTGTGGAGAATAACTATCTCTGGCTGCACGGACATAAAGTATAAGCGAGCAATCCAGGCCCCTTAGATGAGAGCTAGGCCTCTGCTCAAGGTTACTCATAAGACAGCTGTGGGAAAAGGAGACATGAAAGCCGAAAACAAGCTGCAGGTGTCTAAAGATTAACTTGGCAGAAGAAACTGTTATTGTAGCCTTCTGATACTAATGTAGTACTCTAATTAGAGAACTCCCATGTGAAACTCTTGTGTGAGAAAAACACTGTGTGAACTGCAGAAGAAAAACTTATCATGTAACTTTATTTTTAGCACACTGTAGGATATAAGTATGCTTACTGTCTATCAATAAACAGCTTCACTTTCGATCATATTGATCTGGTGTGATGTCCCATCATTTTCCCCACACCAGACTATAGAAATTAATTTCTTATGGTCTTACAGCACTGCTCATGTTGTGGATAATGCATTTGCTACAAAGTTCCGATAAGGGCTGGGAATGGGAGGAATGCTAACAAATTCCTACAAAGTAATTTTCTTTCACTATTGACATCCCCCCCCCCCCCCCATCAGCCCTTTAGAGATATAATGAGAACAGGAAATTGGACTTTTTTTTCTTGACATGCCGGTTGAGATTCATTTACATAGGTTATTTCTCCCCTAGAGCCATGAATCTTGCCAGCATGAATAAGTGTGTTGCAACATGAACTGGTAGTGGTGACTTGAGTGCAAGACAGTAATGGGCATCTTAGGCAGGGAGCAGGCAGACACTGTCTCATTTATTCAGATTTTCAAGCAGTATTGGAATCCCAAACCTGTGTGGTGATTTAGCAATAGGGTGGTTACCAGCAGGTACTCATCTTGGCCTCCAGGAATACTTAATGGTGATTGCAAGCTGCTTGGCTGAGACACGGAATGAAGGCCCACACAAAGGACAGCATTATTGTCATTACTCCAAAAAACTGTGGAAATTTTTTGGTTGTTGGCCTTATATTTGGGGCTTTGCTGTAGGATTAAGGGCAGCAATTCTCGAAACCAACGTGGAGGAGCTGTGGGTGGAAGGTAAGTTTGAGATCCCCTTTTTCTGATGCCATCTCTCCCCACACTGCCCCTTCTACCTAAGGAGCTGGATAAAAACAGCTTGAGTGTCAGACTTTAGGAATGTGTTTGTGTATACATATGAATATTAGAGGCCTTCTTCATGCTGAGGAGTGTCTGATGACAGGACTGGTGGCCAGGGGAAGCCTAACCCTAGGCCAGGTGTGGGGTGGATGTGGGCACTGTCCTAGGCCAGAGAGGATGATGTCATCCAAAACCAGCCAAGAGGCTCACCCATGTTGTCTTTGTGTTGGTAAGCACCAGTTTAGGAAGACTGCTTTGGTAAAGGAGAAATTTTATCAGGCAGCTGGGCGTCTGTGTGCTTCCTTTAGAAATAGCTCTACCCCAGCATGCAGGCCAGGGCATGTGAAGGGGTGGCTTTCCTTGAGGGCCTGGAGACAGTCAGCATCACTACCCTCCTGCCTGGGGGCCTGCTCAGGGTTGCTCTAGTCTGAGGCGCATGACTCCGGGTTTACTTTTTCTTTACAGGAAGAAAATACTATTTATTTCGCATCAGATTGCCTCTTTAGCTGTGTTGATGTAAAACCAGACTGATGTTGTTGACAGTGGTAGTGACTGTAATTATGTTCAAGTAGTTGGCAGCAGAATTTTGGTTATAAGAGTTAATACAGAAAACTGCATAATTAATCATTGGCAAATGCCTGTGTGTGTGTGTTGAGGATCCTACCCGTAGGCAAAGATATACATTCAGAACCTGTTCTGGTCATTGGGTACTGTGCACCTTAATTACTAATGCAAACAGTTGTGAACATTCTTTTTTCCCCCAACATTTTTTTTCTTAATTCTTTGTGAGATTGTTGTGGCAGTTTCTTTTGTCAATTTTTGCTCTTACTTTTTTGTCTCTACTTTTTTATAAGTCTTTGGTGAATAATGTTTGATTGCAGTCCCATCTAGCACTTGTCTCTTAGGTTTATTATCCTGATATTATTTGGGTTCACTTACTCGAAAGGTGTGCTGGTTTCAGCTGGGGTAGAGTTAGTTTTCTTCCCAGTGGCTGGTGTAGGACTGTGTTTTAGGTTTGTGCTGAACACAGGGTTGATAATATAGAGATGTTTTTGTTATTGCCGAGCAGGGCTTACACAGAGCCAAGGCCTTTGCTGCTTTTCATACTGCCACGATGGGGAGTGGCCTGGGGGCGTGTGGGAGATAGGGAGGAGACGCAGCCAGGATAGGTGGCCCAAACTGACCAAAGGGATATTCCAGACCATATGGCATCCTGCTTAGTATATAAAGTGAGGGAAAGAAGGAGGAAGGGGGATGTTTGGAGTGATGACATATTTCTTCCCAAGTCACTATTATGTGTGATGAGGCCCTGCTGTCCTGGATATGGCTGAACACCTGCCTGCCCATGGGAAGGGCTGAATGAGTTCCTTGTTTTGCTTTGCTTGTGCTTTTGCTTTCCCTGTTAAACTGTCTTTATCTCAACCCATGAGTTCTGTAGCTTTTTACCCTTCTGATTCTCTTCCTGATCCTGCTGGTGGGGGACTGAGCAGCTGTGTGGGGCTCAGTTGCTGGCTGGGGTTAAACCACGATGGAAGGGTAGTCCCATCTTATGCCACTGCTTCTCCTGACAGTTTAATAAAAGAAACTCCTTGCTGACAATACCTATGCAACTGGCCCAGCACCAAAAATGAAATTCTTAAGGAAAAAATCACAGAATTGTTGAGGTGGAAAGGGATCTCTGCAGGTCATATGTTCCAGCCCCCCTGCTCAAGCAGGACCATCTAGAGCCCATGATGATGTCCAGATGACTTTTGAATATCTCCAAGAAGGGAGATTCCACCAACACTCTGGGCAATCTGTTCCAGTGCCATCACCCTCACAGTGAAAAAGGGTTTACTTATGTTCAGATGGAACCTTCTGCATTTCAGTTTGTGCCCATTGCCTCTGGTCCTGTCTCTGGGAACCACTGAAAAGAGCCTGACTGTGTTCTTTGCACCCTCTCTTCAGGTATTTATGTACATTGATGAGATTGTCCCCCAAGCCTTCTCTTATCTAGGCTGAACAGTCCCATCTTTCTCAGCTTTTCCTCATATGTGAGATGCTCCAGTCAGTCCCATCTTCATGGCCTTTTGCTGAACTCTCTCCAGTATGTCTGTGTCTCTTGTACTGGGGAGCTCAGAACTGGACACAGTATTCCAGGTGTGGCCTCCTCACCAGTGCTGAATAAAGGGGAAGGGTTACCTCCATTGACCTGTAGTTGGAACTTGTTGCATACAACACAGGGCAGTCCATGATCTCCTTCAGAGGTCACCATAGAATCATAGAATATCCTGAGCTGGAAGGGACCCACCATGATCATTGAGTCCACCTCCTGGCCTTGCACAGGACAGCTCCAAAAATCCCACCCTGTACCTGAGTGTTGTCCAAACACTTCTTGAGCTCTGTCAGGCTTGGTGCTGTGACCACTTCCCTGGGGAACCTGTTCCAGTGCCCAACCACCCTCTTTGTGAACCTTTTCCTAATATCCAAACTAAACCTCCCCTGACACAGCTTCAAGCTGTTCTCTCAGGTCCTATGGCTCATCACCAGAGAGAAAAGATCAGTGCTTGCCTCTCTGCTTCCCCTTGAGAGGAAGCCGTAGACAATGATGTCTCCCTTCAGTCTCCTCCCAGCTGAACAAGCCAAATGACCTCAGCCGCTCCTCTTACAGCTTCCCCTCAAGGGCCTTCACCATCTTCATGGCCCTCCTTTGGATGCTCTCTAGTAGCTTTATATCATTATATTGTGGCACCCAGAACTGTACCCAGTACTTGAGGTGAGGCTGCACCACTGCAGAGCAGAGTGGGTATACCCCACCACCCCCTTTCACCTCACCCCTCACCAAACCCCTGCCAATGCAGCTATTACATTCTAAATCACTGATAGATCTCTGTCAAGTTTCATCTAAACAGGTATCTAAATCACTGTTCATGGTTGATGCTCATTGCTGAAAGCTCATGCATCAAAAGAATAACTTAAGTACTTAAAATTCCTCTTTCCTCCTTTAAGAGTTTTAAGTCAGTGAAACTCTAGTTTAGTCTAGAAAAGTGTAACTATTCTTTGGTCACTGAGAAGGTAAAGGGTGAAACCTGAACTCACTGAAGGCAGTGGCAGAACTTGGAATTACTTTAGTGTAGCCAGGCCTTCACCCAGCATTTTTACAAAACTGTACCAGATAAATACATGACAAGTGCCCCTTCTCTACCTGTTATTGAAAGGGCAAGAGGAGGATCTTATTCTGTAGAACTGACACCCCCCCCAAGTTATAAGAATGCAGTTCCTTTTGCATTTCAGACTTTAGAGGAGTTTAATTTATTTGAGGCCCCAGAAAATTAATCTTCATTATTATTTCCAAACTTATCACATTGTGGCTAATGTCTGTGCCAGAATGTGCACTATAAATCCTTGTTTATTTCATGTTCTGTTAAAACATGTACGTTTAGACAGGGCACTGCCTTTGTTGTACCATTCTTTTCTTCCACTCTCTGGAGCTTTGACTGAATTCCTGCACCCTGGGGATTTGGTTAGTAATGAACAGGTTGAGAGATGCATTTTTGTAGTACCAGAGAGCTTGGAGGCTTTGGTGCATAAATCTAGGAGTGAAATAGAACAGTTCAAAGGCATATTACTTTCTTGTTCCCTGTGCCACTGCTATTGAGCAGGAACAGAGGGAACGTAGGTAAGCAGTAGGGCAGGCTGCTGCTGGTGCCATGTGGAGGTATTGATGAGTGGTTTGAGGTCTGCTATTTCTCCTATGGTTAAGTGGACTCTTTTGTAGAGAATGGCCTTACTTTTTCATTAGTCTTTAGAGACTGAGTCCAGAAAACAGTGAACTCCATGGGCATTCAAACTTAATTTCAGCAGAGAATGCATTAGGAAAACTCCCCATCCTGATTCCATCTTTATTCATGATTTCTTTTTTTCTGTGAAAAGAGATGTTCCAACAATTGTTACTAGATAATATTTATGGTGGCGCCTCAGAAAGGTAGTAATACACACAGTGCATGCATGTAACAGTTCTTGACTGCTCAACAAATTTAAAGGATATTTACATGCAAGAGAATATTTCAGATATGGATAACTGCCAGGAGGCTCCAAAATATGACAGCTTCCAGGTGTATGAACTGACTGATTCCTTTGTTTAGATTATGCTCCACAGCAGATGCCTAGATTAGTGCTGGCTGATCCAAGCTATGGTAAATTTGTGTGGTTTCCACAATGCCATGTTTATATTCCATTTGGATTTCTCCTTCAAAGCTGACTTCCCTATGACCTGTTCAAGTTGTCTGCTGGGATGCTAATTTTAGCTTGCCTGCAACTGTTATCCCTTTAGTGTTTAATGGAATATGTTCTCATCTTGATACTCATCGATTTTTATGCATGACTTAATAACATAACAGTGTATTATGCACTTCAACCTATGAGCAGTCAGGTGTATTGGGTTTGACTAGGGTAAAGCTCACAGCCCTTACAGTGCTGTGCTTTGTACTGGTAACTGGTGTTGATAACAGACCAGTGTTTTGGCTACTGCCAAGCAGTGCTGTCCCTCTGACATTCCTTCCCCCACTGAAGGGGATGGGGATGGGAAAGATCCTGGGAGGGGACACAAACAGGCCAGCTGACCCCAGTCAGCCAAAGGGATATTCCATACCACATGACATCAGCTCAGATATATAAGGGAAGGAAGAGAAGAATAGGAGGAGGCACTCAGGACTCCATCCATGTTTGACTTCTTGAGCAACCATCACGCGTGCTGAAGCCCTGCTTCCCAGAAAGTGTCCAGACATCACTACTGATGGGAAGTAGAGATTAATTGTTTTTCCCCCTATGCTTGTGCGCGCAACTCTCTGCTTGCTTGTTCTATGTTTTTCCCCGCTGTAATAAAACTGCCTTATCTTACCCTGGCAGTTTTTCCACATTATTCTCTCCCCTCTCCCAGTGGGAGAGGGAGTGATAGAGTGACTGAGTGGGCACCTGGCACCTAGTTGGGGTTAACCCATGACCTGGGTTAGTAAAGAAGGGTCAAAATCTAGAAAGTGACCGATGCTGCAGGAAGGGATATAACTTCCTTCCTGGGAGAGAGAGAGCCAATAACCAGGTAGTTTTAAGGATTGATGTATAGGTGAACCAATTAAAAAGTTGATCCACCTTCAAGGAAAGAACCATATATAAGCAAAGACCCACTGAGTCTCTTCCTCTTTTGGCCTGCTGTGTAGAGAGGAGCATCTCCCTGCCTCTCTCCCGGGTAAGGCCCTGTTCCCCACCCCCCCCCCGCCTCCGCTTCCAAAGGAGGGAGGCAGGGGGGGAAGGGAGGTTTAGGGCGGCCATGCCACTGCAGCTGGGCATGGGGGAGGAACCAGATGGAATTTTCAGTAGATACACTTCAGCCGAGATGTCAGGTACACAAGACAGGGCCCAGCCCCTGCTCTGGGCCAGGCAAGGACTGGGCCAGACTCCATCCAGCTCGGGCCAGGCCCTGCCCTGTCACCCCGGGCCCGGCCAGCCCTACCAGGCTGAGCCAGGTTTGCAGAGCCAGGGCACAGAGACTCTGAGAGCTTCTGCCATCCAGCTCGGACCTTTTCAAACAGCCCAGCAGGGAGCACTTGATCGTCACACTGCCAGAGAGAGAGAGAGAGAGATTAACTCTATCCATGCCTGGACTAAACTTGCAGACACCCATCCTTCCTTCCTCGCAGAGTGAGAGAGGAACGCGTGAGGACATCTGCATAAATGCAGCATAGAGACTTTACAGTCAGTGAGGAAAGCAGAACTGATACTTAGATGTAGGAGCATGAGAAGTGCTTTGAGAGTGAAGCTGAAAACTCTTTTGGAGAACCATGTTTGGGGACCGAGCTAATAAATTCCCTGTAATATATGAAGACATTGTCCAAAAGGGGGATGTGAGGTTCTTATTGCAGCCAATGAACTGAAATACCTGGGTAAAGACAAGTAGGTGTTGAAATAAGTACAGCCTGATGAGAAGCTTGAACCAAGAGATAGAGGAGAGGCTGTGACCCAGAGCCCTGGTCCCGGAGGGAATACCAGAGAACTTGTGTTGTCAGGAGAACCTGTGTTGCTCATCACAGAAGAAGGGATTTTCTTTGTTGCTGCAATTGAACTGGGCATCCTTAAAACAGGTACCCTGTGGACTGTTCATAACCCACCACAGTCGCTATGGGAAGGCTACTGGTGTGGGAGGGATCCACCATTAAGCTGATCTTTCTTCTGGACGGCAGATGATTGTGAGGGTGCAGACCCATAAAAAAACTATTTTTCTTACAGAAAATCCATGGTATAAACAAAAGAGACTTCTCTCCCGAAATGAACTGGAACAATAGCCATTTCTGAGATAGGAAACTGACTGGAGGTCCAAGTGTTGCCTTTTGTGTGTTGTTGGGGAGGAAGAAATGGAGAGGTGAGGAAAGGAGGGGTGGTCTGAGGAGTTTGTTCTGGTTTTTCTTGGGTTTTTTTCTCTGTCTTAGGTATATTAATAAACTTCCTTTATACTTTATGCAGTTTGTGCCTGCTTTGCCTACTCCTAATCCTCATCTCACAGCAAACATCAGGTAAATTTGGGTAAGTATGCTGGCATTTGGCCAGAACCTCAAGTAGGCGAACTGGAACCACTTCAACCCACGACATCAGGTAAAACTGTGCTTGCAAAGTTTTCTGTGCCACAGCTATCCATTTAAGAATATTCTGATTGGTTAAAATACTGTTTTGGTTATAGACCTTGCAGTACTGTTACTTGTCAGGCTTTTTCTTCTGTGTATAGAATTAAGTTCAGTCTTCCAGCCTTTTCACAGTGGTTTTTCTCTCCAAATATGATGATGTGGCTATACATGGTCCTAGGTGCTTTTTTTGAAGTTCAGTAGGAGCCAAAGTGCAGAATTTTACTGAGCAGTTGATTATTCTTTGTCTACCTCATGTGTCTACCCTACAGTTGTATATATTTTCTTAATCTTCTGTATTTATCTTCAGTATGCTTTTGCTTCTCTTCATTTCGCTAATCACTCCAGTTTTGTACTATACAGGAAGTCTTTCCCTATTTGTGATTTTTAGTAACTATCTGGGAAAACCTGGAGAAACCAGTAAATCTCCTTAATGTCTAAGTGACAGTTCTACAGTAGAGTGTAGTCTCCTTTAAGAGTTTAGAAAGATAAAGAAACAGAACTTCTGCCATTACTGGTAAAAACTATGAGTTTATACTGTTGATGCTTTACTGAGGGAGCAGATTTCTTAGATGGTGCCTCACAATAGAAAACTTAGTGCTATGGATTATGATTTGGAATCTCCATCCTTGAAAATATTAAAAAAACTGCCTGGACACAGTCCTGGACAACCCTCTGATGCCTATATAACTTAGGTCAAAGTTACAAGGTGCTTATATAGCTTGAGTTATAAGATATCTATGTAACCTAATATCAATATAACCTAAATCACGACTTCTTATCAATATAACCTGAAGCATAACTTACTTTACTTATATAGCCTGAATCATAGCTTTTATACCTATATAACCCGAATCATAACTTTTGATACCTATATAACCTGGTATGAATAACTTTTTATACAATGTAATGGCTAGTATATGGTTAACTAGTTGCTTAATGCTGAATAGACAAAAAAGAAAAAAACTCACCAGGTGTATAGTTTTAGAGATAGATAAGAGTAGTAATGTCCTGGGTTAGGCCAGAGGGGTCAAAATCGAGGAAGTGATCTGTGCTGCAGGAAGGAATACAACTTCCTTCCTGGGAGAGAGAGCCAATAGTCAGGTAGTTTTAAGGATTGATATGTAGGTGAACCAATTAAAAAGTTGATCCGCCTTCGGGGAAAAAAACCATATATAAGCAGAGACTCTTTGAAGCTCTTCTTCTTTGGACCTGCTGCTGTGTAGAGAGGAGCATCTCCTGCTTCTCTCCTGGGTAAGGCCCCAGCCCCCCCCCACTCCTTCCAAGGAAGGATGGGGGGGGGGGGGGGGGGGGCTGAAGGGAGGTTTGGAGCGGCCGTGCTGCTGCAGCCGAGCATGGGGGAGGAAACCGGCTGGAATGTTCAGCAGATACAGCTCAGCCGGTGTGCCAGCTACACAAGACAGGGCCCAGCCCCTGCTCCGCGCCAGGCAAGGACCGGGCCGGACTCCATCCAGTTCGGGCCAGGCCCTGCCCTGTCACCGTGGGCCCAGATGGCCCCACCAGGCCGAGGCAGCTCCGCAGAGCCAGGCACAGAGACTGACTGCTTCTGCCATCCAGCTCGGACCTGTTCAAACAGCCCGGCAGGGAGCATGTGATCGTCACACTGCCGGAGAGAGAGGGAGAGAGAGAGATTAACCCTATCCATGCCTGGACTAAACTTACAGACATCCATCCTTCCTCGCAGAGAGAGGAACGAGTGAGGACATCTGCATAAATGCAGCATAGAGACTTTACAGTCAGTGAGGAAAGCAGAACTGATACTTAGATGTAGGAGCATGAGAAGTGCTTCGAGAGGGAAGCTGAAAACTCTTTTGGAGAACCATGGTTGGGGACCGAGCTAATAAATTCCCTGTAATATATGAAGACATTGTCCAAAAGGGGGATGTGAGGTTCTAATTGCAGCCAATGAACTGAAATACCTGGGTAAAGACAAGTAGGTGTTGAAAAACGTACAGCCTAATGAGAAACTGGAACCAAGAGAGAGGAGAGGCTGTGACCCAGTGCCCTGGTCCCGGGGAGAATGCTAGAAAACCTGTCTTGCTCATCACAGAAGAAGGGATTTTCTTTGTTGCTGCAATTGAACTGTGCATCCTTAAAACAGGTAACCTGTGGACTGTTCATAACCCACCCAAGTGGCTGTGGGAAGGCTACTGGTGTGGGAGGGATCCACCATTAAGCTGGACTTTGCTCCGGGCAGCGGCTGATAGTGAGGCAGAAGACCCATAAAAACTGTATTTTTCTTACAGAAAATCCATGGTGTAAGCAAAAGAAATTTCTCTCCCTAAATGAACTGGAACAAGAGCTATTTCTAAAGTGATAAACTCACTGGAAGTCGAAGTGTTGTCTTTTGTATGTTGTCTGGGAGAATGAAATGGAGAGGTGGGGGAAGGAGGGGTGGTCTGAGGAGTTTGTCCTGGTTTTTCTTGGGTTTTTTTCTTTCCCTTTGTCTTAAGTATATTAATAAACTTTCTTTGTACTTTATAAAGTTTGAGCCTGCTTTGCCTACTCCTAATCCTCATCTCACAACAAACAATCAAGTAAATTTAGGTAAGTATGTTGGCATTTAACCACAAACCTGAATAGGCAAACTGAAAATTGGCGAGTGCAAAGCCAATTAGCCACAAACCAAAGAATTTAGGCCAGTTAGGACCAGAGAGACCAAGGAACACCATAACTGCACATGCTCTGAAGACAAATTTGAAAAGTTCAAGTGTGAAGAAGCCTTTGGAAGCCTTCACCAAAAACCCTCAATGACTCCTGAATTGGGGAAGTGCAAGCACAGTGCAAAAGAATTATCTAATAACAGTGAGATCATACTATGGAAATGATTTCCGGTGCATATGTTATGATGTTGTAATGACATAAGCAACATTAAGCATAATTTACTGTATAAATGTACAATAGTACTTGACAAAGGTGGGTGAGTTAGGAGGAGGAATCCCCCTTAACACCAGCGCTGCAATAAACAAATACCTGCTCCATAGACATTATTCTATGAGGGTTTATTTCCAGCCTACCTTTTGGGCATCACCTCTCTAGCTGACCCTGTTTGAGCAGGGGGATTTCACTGGATGATCTCTTGAGGTCCCTTTCAACCTAAATGTTTCTGTGATTTCTGTGTACTGAAAATGCATAGTATCTTATAATACCCACTTTATTTCTCTGACCATGAATCAAGAGGGAGAACAGGAAAATGTTCAGTTTGTTTTACATAAGCTATACTATTTATTTTTCAATTTATAGTATGCTAAATATGAGCAGTGAATGCCAGATGTTCATCCTTGTTCATCCAGTGATGCTGACTTGTAATAATTTTGACCCATTGAGTATTGCAGGGTCTTTCTAGAAATAGGTGAAATTGATACAAAAACTGGCTGGATAGAAACTTTCTAGCATGGTTTTTAGTGTCAGAAAGCAGGCATTCTTTATTGCAGTGTGCTGGTCACTTGGAGGATATTTGCTCTAATCGAGTGCCCTGAGCATCAAGTGAACAGAGGTTTTATCATACACACTGGTTACATATTCATTAGCTATTCCCACTTCCTTGACTTTATTTTACATAGTTGCATCCCTTATCATAAGTCTTTATATGGTTCTATGGGATCTGTCTTTAATGTCCAGTGTCCTTTTTAGGTAGCTGTTCCTCGACCCCCACTTTTGAGTAAGTCCAATATTACTGTTTTGCATAACTTTTGCTTTGTTAGCCTTGCAGAGCTGAGCTGGCATCCTGCTTGCGTTTTGCATGGCTTCTCTTTGCCTAAGGTACATCCTTTATCTATTTCTTCAAGGCTGTGCTGTTCTGTTCTACTGTCGTTGCTAAGAGTATAAAATGTTCTGTTCTACTGTCCTTATCAAAATGGAATTCAGAATTTAAAAAATCTTATTCCTCTTAGCTGTATAAACTTAATTCATTTTTTTCTTTAACAAGAAAGTTTAATAACCATAAATACAATTTACTTGCTTTTTTCCCACCTCATTTTTATTCATCATCATCTCAGTTGCTGTGAACATCCTGAATGAATGTGTGCAGAGGGGAAAGGGGTTAGAGGAAGTTATTTGTATGTGATAAATTATATTAAAATAATTACAGGAATTTTATCCCAATGCAAATATGAGTGTAGTCTCCTTAGTGAGACAGAAAAATAAGCTTTAGGAACTTTTTTAACCTTTCCCATCCTGCTGACACTATGATAATGGCAAAAAGAGTGCAGTTATTTAAGAGAGATATTTTTCCTATATTAGTTTTCCTGGAGGGTGTTTATTTTGCATTTCTCTTGTTTGATTGTCCACTTGGGCCTGATTGTGTTTTCTTTTACACTGGACTTACTCTACTGACTTCCTGAGGGGAAGTTATTCCTCATATTCAGAAAAGAAGCCCTTGCTCTTTAGAAACTAATGCTATTTAAGTGGCAAATAATAGAAAATATGATACCCTAGTGGAAATTAAGACCATGAAGCAAAATAAAATTGTGTTTCACAGAATCACAGAATGGGTAAAGTTGGAAGGGACCACTGCTTCAAAGGAATCTACTCCACAGTAAGGTACTGTGAAGTGAAGCACACCTTTATTGGTCCGGCCAGGGGGAATGTGTGGCATGCAGGGAGTTAACACCACACCTGCATGTGCATCTCCGCCATGCTCATCTTAGAGTGGTTATTTATAAGTTTACAAGTTTATCATACACCCTGTTTGTTCATTTATTTAGGTTACAGTCTGTTGGAGGTTGGAGTTAGTTTTTTTCCTCAGGAATTTTTTCTCCCATGGGTTGCTAAGACACAAATAGCTGAGCTGATATCTGGGTACTTAAGAGAAACAAAGCACAAGGCTAGAGCCTTTCTCCTTGGCAGGGTGGGGCAGAATTGCCCTTGTGGAAGCAGGGCCTGACAACACGAGATTTTGGAGACTGAAAAGCAAGGGCAGGGGGGAGGTCACACCCTCTTGCTCGGGACCCTTGGAGCTGGACGGTCGGAGCTGCTGTCTGCGGAACCCACGGCCCCCTGAGAAGCCAGCACAGAGCTGCCGGTCTGTCTGCTGTGAGTCTCTGCCCTCTGCCCCATTGGGAGTTGCCTGCCACCAGCCTGTCTCTCCCCCCCGCTCCTCCTCGCCGCTCCGAGTTTCTTCACTACATTGTAGCGGGGCTTCCCCTGCACGCTGGGACCTCTTGCCTCCCAGCTCCCTGTGTCCGGGGATCCTGCTGTGGCACCGACACCAGCTGCCCCCCCCCGCCAAGGGTCTGTGGAACAAAGGCTCTCCTCCATCCTTCCCTGCCTCGGGCAGCCGCCATTGCCGTGTGCTACCTGAGCTCACGCCGGAGCACCCCCTGCAGCCACCGGGGAATCACCACACCCAGCGCGCCCCCTGCAGGCTGTGACTGGAAATGCACCAAAGGGAAAAGGGGCCTGAGGCCAAGCAGGCTGCCACTGGGTTTCTGGTTCTGTTTGTTGGTTAACGTTATAGTTGTTGTTATTTGTTATCCTTGTTTTAGATATTAGTAAAGAACTGTTATTCCTATTCGCATATCTTTGCCTGAGAGCCTCTTGATTTCAAATTTATAATAATTCGGAGGGAGAGGGGTTACAGTTTCCCATTCCAAGGGAGGCTCCTGCCTTCCTTAGCAGACACCTGTCCTTCAAACCAGGACACAGTCTTAAGGGGTTGGGGTCTTATATAACTTGTGGTTTTCTCATCTTACGGTTACAAACATGGTACACTATTCTTTATCTAATACATTCATCACACCAATTTTGGTAATGCTTACTTAGTTGTATTAGTACACACTTTATTGCTATATTAGTTATACTTCATCTATAATTGCATATTAATTATGTTCCTATTTTTTAATCACATTTTTCTATCCTTTGTGAGAGTTCTTCTATTTATTATAAAAACAGCAGTTAGTACGTGTCTTCCTTCTTATCGATTAGCCCACAATGGTTAAGCCCTTGTCCTGCAGAAAAAGCGGTTAGCCAAACCCATTAGCTCTCATTCCTTTCTCTTATCTTAGTCCACTTGTTTTTGTTTTTCTCCAAGAGCAGTCAGCATTAGGCATAGCATCTACTATTTGCTTATCATCGTAGCTCCTTCTGGGGCTAGGCTTCTTGTTTTGCAAAAGCAGTTGCAATCAAGCACAGCAGCCAACACCCAACTTTTATTAATCTATACTTTATATTAAGGCGCTTGTGTTAAAGGAGTCCTGTGTTTCACCACAGTGGGCCATCTGGTCCAACCTCCCTGCTCAAGCAGGGACATCCCGGAGCACATTGCATAGAAGTGCATCCAGACGGTTCTTGAATATCTCCAGTGAGGGATACTCCACACCCTCTCTGGGCAATTGGTTCCTGTGCTTGGTCACCTGCACAGTAAAGAAGTTTTTCCTCACATCCAGGTGGAACTTCCTGTGCATCAGTTTCTGCCCACTGCCTTGTGTCCTACTGCTTGGCACCACCAAGAAGAGCCTGACTCCATCCTCTTGACATCCTCCTTTCAGATACTGATAGACATCGATAAGGTCCCCTCTCAGATGTCTCTTCTCAAGGCTGAACAGGCCCAACTCCCTCAGCCTATTCTTTTAAGAGAGATGTTCCAGTCCCTTTATCAGCTTTGTTGCCCTTGTAAGGCCCCAAAAACCTTTCTCGATGAGACTCTTATTAGGGCTTATGGTTTTTTCATGCACTCTGAGTTAAACGCACAGGAGAAATAACAAGATATTCTCAAGAGGTCAAAGCAACAAAAAACCTTTTATTGGCAACTTCAGAAAATCAGAGAACTTTGGCGAAAGTTTAGAGCAGCATTCAATCAACATAAACCACTTCACAAAGAATTTACTTTAGCCCATTCAACTTATCAAACTCCAAGCCCATCCGATTTTAAGTTATTCAAAACTCTGAGAAGAGGGAATTAGAAGAAAGAGAAAGAAAGAAAAGATCTGGAAAAGAACAAATATAACTACCACTCCTGGTTCCAGCAGTGTTCAGCTGATAGAAATGCGAAGAGGAGGTAGGATCAAGACATGCTCGCCTCATGCTTTGGTTTAAGTACCATTTGGATTTCCTGGACCCTTCCCCCAGATGGGGCTTCTGGTCATTTGGCCACTGTGGGGCTAGATTTGGGCTCCAGAGATAGGGTGTGGAGCACTGTCTCTGGTGTGCCAGTGATTGGTGACCACTGAAAGGCTGGGATACAGGCCTGGGAGGTGGTGTGGAGTATGAGGAGCAGGGCATTGCCTCACCAAAGGCAAGGCCTGACTGTGGTGGTGGTCGGGGCTGCGAAGAGTACCTTCCCCATTAAGAAGCCATGGAACAAAGAATCTAAGGATTGAGATCACCCCCGGGGTGAAGTTTCATAGTGGTATGTCCCTGAATGGGGCTGAGCTTCTTAGGGGCTGGACATCCCCTTGACCATTGGACTGACCACCCATCCATGAATTGTCAATCTTCCCCAAGTTCCAGAAAGTTCTGTTAAGTACAGTTGCTGATTGTGTTATGGTTATATCTGTTACCCCCTCTCCTCCCCTCTCTATCCCCCATTGGCCCTTGTCCCCTTGTCCCTCCCTGGTTTCTCCCCCGGGCTTGGACCTAATTGGTTGTCATCCTCATAATAAAAGTCTGGTGCAGGCTGAGCCCTGGGTCTCTCGGACTCAGACGCCGAGAGAGCTGTCATCTCCTAGATACAGTGTATCTTTTACTCTGCACTGAGAGATCCCTCCCCAGCCTTTCCAGCGATTCAGATACAGTGTCTACCTATAGGGGAGGCACAGCCCGCGGCAAGGGAAACTGAACTCCTGACGCCAGTGAACCTGAGCCGGCCTCAGCCAGGGACACTCGGTCATAGCTGCCGCAGGGCTGCTGCTCAAAACCCTGGTGAGTGGCTGCCTGGCCCGAACCAAAGGCGACGTGACACCTGACCTGCCCCTTTTCCCCCCCAACACATGCCTGAAATGTTTCAAGCCAGCCATCCTTCCAGTCTCTCATAGCCCTCCACTGAACCTGCCCTAGGAGCTCCATGTCTTTTCCGTACTGAGGAGCCCAGAACTGGACACAGCACTCCAGATGTGCCTCACCAGGGATGAATAGAGGGGCTGGATCACCTCCACTGACCTGCTGGCAATACTCTTCCTATAATGCACCAGTATTGGGTTTACATGGCCAGGTTTTGGAAGGGGGGGGGGCTACAGTGGTGGCTTCTGTGAAAAGCTGCCAGAAGCTTCCTCCATGTCCAGCAGAGCCAATCCCTGGTGGCTCCAAGACAGATGTGCCACTGTTCAAGGCTGGGCCAATTAGAAATGGTGGTAATGCCTCTGTGATAGCATATTGTCATGGGTTGACCCTGGCTAGGTGAGCTCACTTTACCACTGACTGGGGTAAAGTGAGCTTTACCCCAGTCAGACCCAATACAATTTCCACCCCTTATTCCATACCATTTGCATCATGCTCAGATCCTATATAATCCTTTTCTACTCACACATGCAATTTAAGCTACATCCTTAAACCATCCCCATCACATTAAATACTATCTCCTGTCCTTTCACATCCTTCCAGGTGGTCTCCATTTCCAGCAGAATGTGGGGTCAGGGCAGGAGGAATAGTAAACTTGATTGTCGAGGACTGGCACCATCCCTGTTCATTGTGGCCTTTTTCTTGCTCCTTGCCGAAATTCATTCTTCGTCAGCTCATGTCCCTTCTGCTACTTACATCCTGCAACATACAACTTCCAACATGCATTATTCTTACCCCAAGGTTAAATCACCTTGAGGTGCACATCGGGTCTCCCCATCCTCCCGCATTACCCACCAAGTGCACCCAGGTCCTTGGGCAAAGACAATCCCACGAATGGGTTTGCCCTTCCCCGTGGGGGACGCAACCCACACTGACTTCCCCAGCCACTTCCCTATGTGTAGTGCAGGAACCTTGTCTCCCTCCACAGTGTCTAAGGGTTTAGTTTGGGCGGGACCAGGGCGATTAACAGATCCTCTAGTATTGACTAGCCAAGTGGCTTCTGCCAAGTTCACATCCCAATGCTTCCATGTCCCATTACCTAGTGCCTGTAGCATAGTTTTTAACAGTCCATTATATCTTTCAATCTTCCCAGAGGCCTGTGGGTGATAAGGAATATGATATATCCACTTAATGCCGTGCCTCTTTGCCCAGGAGTTAATAAGATTATTTCGAAAATGAGTCCCATTGTCTGAATCAGTTCTATCTGGGGTTCCATGTTGCCACAAAATGTGTCTTTCAAGGCCTGAAATTGTGTTCTGAGCAGTGGCGTGGTTTCATTGGGTACGTTTCCAGCCAGCCAGTTGTGGCCTCCACCATGGTGAGGATATAACTCTTGCCTTGGTGTGTTTGTGCTGATGCCTGAAGGATTTTTCTGCTTTTCTCCTGAATATTTCTTACACTGTTCCCTACATTCACGAGTATTAGCATGCATACTTGTGATGCTTTAGGTGACAGTTTAGCCTGGTTTCATGGTGTTTAGTAGGTCAGTAGACTAAACACCCCTGAAACTATGTAGAGTTAGAAGACCAAACACACTGTTTTCGTGGGCCCTCAAGGTCTCCTAGTAGGACAGATTTTGTAAACTAGAAGTTAGCCCACCCAAGCACCTTATTGGGCCCTCCTGGTAGATATGCTAATGTGTAGAGTCTTTAACTGTATACTCGACTGGGGGGATGGGGCTTTTTGCGATGCGTTCTACCTGGACGGCAGAAGCCATCAAACGGGATCCTATTAAAATACTGAGGTAAACAACCCCCAACCCTCTAACCGTGTCTGAGCCTTTATTTAGCTATACCAGAAAAAGGCATCAGCGGCAATGGCCCAATGTAATCAATTTGCCAGGCTTCACCATACTGGAACCCCAGCCACCGCCCCCCACTCCAAAGAGGCTTCACTCGTGTGGCTCGCTTGATGGCAGCGCATGTTTCACACTGATGAATAACCTGTGTGATGGCCTCCATGGTCAGATCCACCCCTCGATCATGAGCCCATCTGTATGTTGCATCCCTTCCAAGATGCCCTGATGTTTCATGGGCCCATCGGGCTATAAATAGCTCACCCTTTCTCTCCCAATCTAGGTCTACCTAAGCTATTCCAATTTTGGTGGCCTTATCTACCCGTTCGTTTTTTTGATGCTCCTCAGTGGCACGACTTCTGGGCACATGGGCATCTACATGGCGTACTTTCACAGTCATGTTTTCTATCCGTGCAGCAATGTCTTGCCATAATGCAGCAGCCCAGATGGGTTTTCCCCTGCGCTGCCAGTTGCTTTTCTTCCACTGCTGCAGCCATCCCCATAGGGCATTAGCCACCATCCAGGAGTCGGTATAGAGTATGGGCCACTTTTCTCTCTCAGCAATCTCTAGGGCTAGTTGGATGGCTTTCACCTCTGCAAACTGGCTTGATTCGCCTTCCCCTTCAGCAACCTCAATGACTTGTCGTGTGGGATTCCACACAGCAGCTTTCCACCTCCGATGGTTTCCTGTCACTCGACAGGATCCATCAGTAAATAAAGCATATTTTCTCTCATTTTCTGGTAACTCGTTATATGGTGGTGCTTCTTGGGCACGAGTCACCTTCTCAGACAGTGCTCCAAAATCTCTGGCTTCTGGCCAACTCAAAATCTCTGGCTTCTGGCCAACTCAAAATCTCTTCTAGGATTCCTGGGAAGTTGGGTTTTCCCATTCGGGCTCATTGTGTAATTAAGGCCACCCACTTACTCCATGTAGCACTGGTTGCATGATGCACAGAGGGAATGTTTCCTTTGAACATCCAGTGTAGGACAGGCAATCGTGGTGCCAAGAGGAGACATGCTTCTGTCCCAACAACTTCTGAGGCTGCTCGAACCCCCTCATAAGCCGCTAGTATTTCTTTTTCAGTTGGAGTATAGTGGGCTTCTTATCCTCGATAGCTCCGGCTCCAGAATCCTAATGGCCGACCTCGGGTTTCTCCTGCGGTCCTCTGCCAGAGGCTCCAGGTGAGGCCCTGCTCCCCAGCTGCAGTGTAGAGTATATTTTGCACATCTGGTCCTGTCCGAACAGGCCCAAGAGCCACCGCATGAGCTATTTCCTGTTTGATTTGCTCAAAGGCCTGTTTCTGCTCAGGGCCCCACTTGAAGTCATTCTTCTTCCGGGTCACTCGATACAGGGGGCCCACAAGTTGACTATAGCCTGGAATGTGCATTCTCCAGAATCCTACAAGGCCCAAGAAAGCTTGTGTTTCTTTCTTAGTAACTGGTGGAGACATATTGGCAATTTTGTCAACCACCTCTGGAGGCACATGACGGCGCCCATCCTGCCATTTTATTCCTAGAAACTGGATTTCCTGTGCAGGTCCCTTCACCTTACTTTGTTTTATGGCAAGACCAGCTTCCAGAAGAATTTGGATTATTTTCTTCCCTTTTTCAAAAACTTCTCCTGCTGTATCACCCCACACAATGATATCATCAATATATTGCAGGTGTTCTGGAGCTCCACCCTGTTCCAGAGCAGCGTGGATCAGGCCATGGCAGATGGTGGGGCTGTGTCTCCACCCCTGGGGCAGTTGGTTCCAGGTATACTGGACACCCCTCCAAGTGAAAGCAAATTGTGGCCTGCACTCTGCTGCCAGAGGGATTGAGAAAAATGCATTAGCTATGTCAATCGTGGCATACCATTTGGCTGCTTTTGACTCTAGCTCATATTGGAGGTCCAACATGTCTGGTACGGCAGCACTGAGAGGTGGTGTGACTTCATTCAGGCCCCGATAGTCCACTGTCAGCCAGCATTCCCCATTTGACTTCCGCACTGGCCATATGGGGCTGTTGAAGGGTGAGCGGGTCCTGCTGATAACTCCTTGGCTCTCCAGTCGACGCATTAGTTCATGGATAGGAGTCACGGAGTCCCGGTTGGTACGATACTGCCTCCGGTGCACTGTCCTGGTAGCAATCGGTACTTGCTGATCTTCCACCTGCAGCAATCTTACGATGAAGGGATCTTCTGAGAGGCCAGGCAGGGTGGATAACTGATCTCTGTATTCACCGCAGCTACGCCAAAGGCCCATCGATATCCCTTTGGATCGTTAAAATACCCTCTCCTGAGGTAGTCAATGCCAAGGATACAAGGGGCCTCTGGGCAAGTCACAATGGGGTGCCTTTGCCATCTGTCCCCTGTTAAGCTCACCTCAGCTTTTACTACCGACAACTCTTGGCATCCCCCTGTCACTCCAGAGATCCAGATGGCTTCTGCACTCTTGTGCCTTGATGGCATCAGTGTACACTGTGCACCGGTGTCCACTAAAGCTTTGTACTTCTGTGGCTCTGATGTACCAGGCCATCGAATCCACACCATCCAGTATACCCGGAGCTGAAAGCTGGATTTAGTTCTTTTCCTCAGGAATTTTTCTCCCATGCTTGCTAATACACAAATGACTGAGTACTTAAGAAAAACAAAGCACAAGGCTAGAGCCTTTCTCCTTGGCAGGGTAGGGTAGAATTGCCCCTCATGGAAGCAGGGATTGACAACGCGAGATTTGGAGAGACTGAAAAGCACGGGCAAGGGGGAGGTCACGCTGTCTTGCTCGAGACCCCTCGGAGCTGGACCGTTGGAGCTGCTGTCTGCTGAACCCACGGCCCCCTGAGATGCCAGCACAGAGCTGCCCGTCTGTCTGCTGTGAGTGTTTTCCTCTCTGCCCATTGGGAGTTGCCTGCCACCAGCCTGTCTCTCCCCCCCGCTCCTCCTCGCTGCTCTGAGTTTTCCTCGCTACATTGTAGTAGGGTTTCCCCCGGCACGCTGGGACCTCTTGCCTCCCAGCTCCCTGTGTCCGGGGATCCTGCTGTGGCACCGACACCAGCTGGCCCCCGAGGGTCTGTGGAACAAGGGCTCTCCTCCATCCCTCCGTGCCTCGGGCAGCTGCCATTGCCGTGTGCTACCTGAGCTCACGCCGGAGCGCCCCCTGCAGCCACCGAGGAATCATCACACCCAGAGCGCCCTGCAGCCGCTGGAGAATCATCACACCCAGAGCGCCCCCTGCAGGCTGTGACTGGAACTGCACCAAAGGGAAAAGGTGCCTGAAGCCGAACAGGCTGCCACTGGGTTTCTGGTTCTGTTTGTTGGTTAACGTTATAGTCGTTGTTATTTGTTATCCTTGTTTTAGATATTAGTAAAGAACTGTTATTCCTATTTTCATATCTTTGCCTGAGAGCCTCTTGATTTCAAATTTATAATAATTCGGAGGGAGAGGAGTTACAGTTTCCCATTCCAAAGGAAGCCCCTGCCTTCCTTAACAAACACCTGTCCTTCAAACCAGGGCAGATTTTGGCACCCAACCGTGGGGCACGAGGGGATCGAGAGGAAAAAGGATAACAATTCTTGAGTAACACAGTTTTTGTGTGCTGGATATAGGAACCTCATTAGGTTGCACCATGTGGTCTAGCTTATTCCGGTTCGTATGGCAAGTGGTCACAGCTGTTTCTCTCCCATTTGCAGCCCCATATCTAAACATGGGCCCTATAACTAAGGCTACGGTGGCTGTTATACAGTTTGTGTCATGGGTCAAGAAGGTGAAGAATTAATGGATTTTCAACTTCCTCTGGAAGGCAGGCATGTGGATTCAGAGCTACCACACATTAATGGCATGTTTTCAGGGTTACTTTAATAATGGTACCTACTGCGAGGAAGTGACACCAAAAGAAATGTTCTCACAACCCTTCACCCAGCTCTTTGGGCGTACCCCGCCAATCTTTGAGGGGTTCAAATCTTCTCTAAATGCGAATGATACCATACAGTGGCTGGTGTTGCTGATAGGCCTGCTCCATTTAGCATTCAGGGATAAAGGCGGTCTGACTTGGATATCTACCCTGACACCTACCTCAGACAACAGAGATGAGGCCTCAGTACCTGACATAGCCCCAGAGACTAGAGACACCATCCCAGAACCTGACATTGCCCCAGACACTAGAGATGCTGCTACAGAGTCTCATCCAGCCCCACAACCCACCTCAGAAACAACCCACCCGGATTGGGTGGGAGTCCTGGTGAAGGAGATGCGCAAGATGGGTCAAATGCTGAAGGAATACACTTGCCCAGCTGGTGGGAAACCCTTCCCCTACCCCAAAGAGGGAGAGTCTAATGGGGCAGCAGAGGAACCCAGGGACATTATAACCGCTCAGGCTCCAGTCAGATCAGAGGGGCAGCCACAGCCAGTAGCAGTTGCCCCTGTGGAAAAGAGGAATACTAAGGTCAAACCAGAGCAGCCAGTAAGTAATGATGGGGAAGCAGGACCCTCTCAACCAGTAGGGAGGCCAAGGATTGAAATCACTACCGAGTCCCTGGGGTATGACAGTCTCCGTAATCTACGAAAAGACATTGTGCGACGGGGTAATGAGCCTTTCACAACCTGGTTACTTCGGGTCTGGGACCTTATGGGGATGGGTGTGCAGCTGGATAGTATTGAGGCAAGGCAGATGGGACCCTTGTCCCATGACTCGGGGGTTGATCAGGTATTCGGAAGAGATGACGGGCCCCTGTCTCTCTGGGAACGGCTTTTAATAAGTGTAAGAGAGAGGTTTGTCAACAGAGAGAGAATGCAGGAGTATCATCATAGAAGACCATGGAAGACCCTTGAGGAGGGAATCCAACAACTGAGGGAAGTGGCAATATTGGAGGTACTCTTTGGGAGGGATGGACAACATGATAATGACCCCGACAAGGTCAAGTGTACAGGGCAAATGTTGTGGAACCTGGCAAAGCTAGGGCCCTCCCAATACACCGTCTTCATTGCAACGATTAATGCTGATGACAACCGAGAGACAGTGGGTTCCATAGCCACCAAACTTAGGAATTATGATAGTATGATCAGCGGCCCAATGCAGGCTCAGGTCTCTGCTATGGTCAAAGACCTCAGAGAGGAGATGATGAGAGAGGTGAGGGAGGAGATGAGGATGATGAGTGTGGCACCAGTGCGAGTCACAAGCCCCAAAGTCAGAGCCCAGCGCCCCCCAGCCAGGGAAAGAGGGTACACCCCATGATCTGAGCTGTGGTTCTTCCTGTGTGACCACGGAGAAGACATGAGGAAGTGGGATAAGAAACCCACTGCTACCATGGCAGCACGGGTACAGCAACTCAAGGAGGGAAAGACTAACCAAGGCGGGGGGTCTACTAAAGTGAAGGTAGCCTCAGCCTCCTGTGACCACGATGCCAGATATTACGGAAAGGAGGACGATCTGTTAGATCCCCTCGAGGGGACCTCAACTATGTATGCCCAGGAGAGAAATTATAACCAGGGCTAGGGGGGCCCCACCTCTAGCCAGGAAGAGGCACGGGAAAACCGGGTCTTTTGAACAGTGTGGATCTGATGGCCTGGCACATCAGAGCCACAAAAATATGAAGCGTTAGTTGATACTGGTGCGCAGTGTACCCTAATGCCATTGGGACATATGGGGGCAGAACCTGTTACTATTGCCGGGGTGACAGGGGGATCGCAACAATTAACTTTGTTGGAAGCCGAAGTGAGCCTGACAGGGAAAGAGTGGCAGAAACACCCCACTGTGACTGGTCCAGAGGCCCCATGTATTCTGGGCATAGACTTCCTCTGGAATGGCTATTACAAAGACCCAAAGGGACTCAAGTGGGCTTTCGGAATAGCGGCTGTGGAGGCAGAGGGCATCAGGCAACTGAACACCTTGCCTGGACTATCGGAAAATCCAAATGCAGTGGGACTCCTGAGAGTAAAAGAGCAACAAGTGCCAATTGCCACCTCGACAGTGCACCACCAGCAGTACCGGACCAATCGAGACGCCGTGATCCCCATCCACAAGATGATCCGCGACCTGGAAAGCCAAGGAGTGGTCAGTAAGGCACACTCACCCTTCAACAGCCCCATCCGGCCTGTGCACAAGTCTGATGGGGAATGGAGATTGAGTGTGGACTATCGTGGCTTGAATGAAGTGACTCCACCATTGAGTGCTGCCGTGCCAGACATGTTGGAGCTCCAGTACGAGCTAGAGTCCAAGGCAGCAAAATGGTACGCCACCATTGACATTGCCAATGCGTTCTTCTTCATCCCTCTGGCAGCAGAGTGCAGGCCTCAGTTCACCTTCACCTGGAGGGGTGTGCAATATACCTGGAATCGGCTACCCCAGGGGTGGAGGCACAGCCCCACAATCTGCCATGGACTGATCCAGGCTGCACTGGAAAAGGGTGAGGCTCCAGAGCATCTCCAATACATCGATGACATCATTGTGTGGGGGAACACGGCAGCAGAAGTATTTGAGAAAGGAGAGAAGATCATCATGATCTTCCTGGAAGCCGGTTTTGCCATCAAGAAGAGCAAAGTCAAGGGACCTGCTCAGGAGATCCAGTTCTTGGGGGTAAAATGGGAAGATGGACGGCGCCAGATTCCCACGGAGGTCATCAATGAGATCACTGCAATGTCTCCGCCAACTAACAAAAAGGAAACTCAAGCTTTCCTAGGAGCCATAGGCTTTTGGAGGATGCACATTCCAGTGTACAGCCAGATTTTGAGCCCTCTCTACCTGGTCACCCGCAAGAAGAACGATTTTAACTAGGGCCCTGAACAGCAACAAGCGTTTGCCCAGATCAAACAGGAGATCGCTCACGCTGTAGCGCTTGGCCCAGTAAGGACGGGACCAGAGGTGAAGAATGTGCTTTACTCTGCAGCCGGGAACAATGGCTTGTCCTGGAGCCTTTGGCAGAAGGTGCCTGGAGAGACTCGAGGCCGACCACTGGGATTCTGGAGCCGGAGTTACAGAGGGTCTGAAGCCAACTACACCCCAACAGAGAAGGAAATCTTGGCCGCCTATGAAGGAGTTCAAGCTGCCTCGGAGGTAATCGGCACTGAAGCACAACTCCTCCTGGCACCTCGACTACCAGTGCTGGGGTGGATGTTCAAAAGAAAGGCTCCCTCTACCCACGACGCCACCGATGCCACATGGAGTAAGTGGATCGCACTTATCACACAGCGCGCCCACATTAGAAATCCGAACCGCCCTGGGATCCTAGAAATAATTACGAACTGGCCAGAAACTGAGAGTTTTAGTCTCACTGATGAAGAAGAGCAAGAACAAGTGACCCGGGCTGAGGAGGCTCCACCATACAATCAACTGCTAGATGAAGAAAAGTGTTGGGAAATGGCCATTTCTGGCTGCACAGACATAAGGTATAAGTGAGCAATCCAGGCTCCATAGACAAGAGTTAGGCCTCTGCTCAAGGCTGTTCTCAAAACAACTGTGGGAAAGGGAGACATGAGAGCTGTAAACAAGGTGCAGGTGTCTAGAGATTAGCTTGGCAGAAGAAACTGTTGATGTTATTGCCTTCTGATACCAGTTTGTGTGTTAATTAGATTAGAGAAAGATCCCGTGTGAAACTTCTGTAAGTGAATAATATTTTGAGCACGTAAGGTAATATAAGTATGTGCATTGTCTGACAATAAACGAGCTTGATTTATGATTCACATTGGATCGTCATCTTGCTCCTCTCGCCGACAGAAAAGTGCTATGCCCTTTTCACTGATGGTTCCTGTCGCATCATAGGGATGAACCGGAAGTGGAAAGCAGCTGTGTGGAGCCCCACGCGACAGGTTGCAGAAGCCACTAAAGGAGAGAGTGGGTCGAGCCAATTTGCTGAACTCAAAGCTGTTCAGCTGGCCCTGGACATTGCTGAGAGAGAGAAGTGGCCAAAGCTGTATCTCTACACTGATCCGTAGATGGTAGCCAATGCTCTATGGGGTTGGCTGGAAAGGTGGAAAAAGGCCAACTGGCAGTGTAGAAGAAAGCCAATCTGGGCAGCTGATGAATGGAAAGACATTGCCACTCGGGTAGAGAAGCTATCCGTAAAGGTCCGCCATGTAGATGCCCATGTCCCTAAGAGCCGAGCTAACGAGGAACACCAGAACAACAAGCAGGTAGATCATGCCGCAAAGATAGAGGTGGCACAGATAGATTTAGACTGGCAACACAAAGGGGAGTTGTTCCTAGCCCGATGGGCCCATGATGCCTCAGGCCGCCAGGGCAGAGATGCCACCTATAAGTGGGCACGAGACCGAGAAGTGGACCTAACCATAGACAGTATCTCCCAGGTGATCCATGATTGTGAGACGTGCGCCGCGATCAAACAGGCCAAGCGGGTAAAGCTTCTATGGTACGGTGGATGGTGGTCCAAATATAAGTATGGAGAGGCTTGGCAGATTGATTACATCAAACTGCCCCAGACACACCAAGGCAAGCGCTACGTTCTCACAATGGTAGAAGCCACCACAGGATGGCTAGAGACCTACCCTGTGCCTCATGCCACTGCCCATAACACCATCCTGGGCCTCAAAAAACAGGTCCTTTGGAGACATGGTACCCCTGAGAGAATTGAATCCGACAATGGGACTCATTTCAAAAATAGCCTTATAAACACCTGGGCTAGGGAACATGGCATCGAGTGGGTGTACCATATCCCTTATCATGCACCAGCAGCTGGGAAAGTTGAACGGTACAATAGCCTGCTCAAAACCACCTTGAAAGCACTGGGTAGGGGGACGTTCAAGAACTGGGAGACTAATTTGGCAAAGACCACATGGTTAGTGAACACCCGAGGTTCCTCCAACCGGGCCGGGCCTGCCCACTCTGACCCCTTGCAAACAACAGATGGAAATAAAGTTCCAGTAGTACACATCAGAGGTATGCTGGGAAAGACTGTTTGGGTAAACTCTGCCTCAAGTAAAGACAATCCCATCCGGGGGGTGTCTTTGCTCAGGGACCAGGCGGCACCTGGTGGGTGATGCAAAGGGGTGGAGAGACCCGATGCATACCTCAAGGAGATCTTGTTTTAGGGTGAACTTCCTATGACACTGTCCTTGTATCTGTATCTGCATGTATGTATATACTTCGAAGGTTTAAATTTGATGTAAGGTGTTTGCATGGGAAAAAAATTCCGGGTGGAGAATGTTGAAGGTTGGATCTAGTTCTTTTCCTCAGGAATTTTTCTCCCATGTGTTGCTAAGACACAAATGACTGGGTACTTAAGAGAAACAAAGCACAAGGCTGTAGCCTTTCTCCTTGGCAGGGTGGGGCAAAATTGCCCCTCATGGAAGCCGGGCTGACAACTCGAGATTTGGAGAGACTGAAAAGCAAGGGCAGGGGGGAGGTCACGCTGTCTTGCTCGGGACCCTCGGAGCTGGACGGTCGGAGCTGCTGTCTGCTGAACCCACGGCCCCTGAGAAGCCAGCACAGAGCTGCCCGTCTGTCTGCTGTGAGTGTTTTCCTCTCTGCCCATTGGGAGTTGCCTGCCACCAGCCTGTCTCTACCCCCCGCTCCTCCTCGCTGCTCTGAGTTTTCCTCGCTACATTGTAGTAGGGTTTCCCCCGGCACGCTGGGACCTCTTGCCTCCCAGCTCCCTGTGTCCGGGGATCCTGCTGTGGCACCGACACCAGCTGGCCCCCGAGGGTCTGTGGAACAAGGGCTCTCCTCCATCCCTCCGTGCCTCGGGCAGCTGCCATTGCCGTGTGCTACCTGAGCTCACGCCGGAGCGCCCCCTGCAGCCACCGAGGAATTATCACACCCAGAGCGCCCTGCAGCCGCTGGAGAATCATCACACCCAGAGCCCTCCCTGCAGCAACCGGGGAATCATCACACCCAGAGCACCCCTGCAGGCTGTGACTGGAACTGCACCAAAGAGAAAAGGTGCCTAAAGCCGAACAGGCTGCCACTGGGTTTCTAGTTCTGTTTGTTGGTTAACGTTATAGTTGCTGTTATTTGTTACCCTTGTTTTAGATATTAGTAAAGAACTGTTATTCCTATTTCCATATCTTTGCCTGAGAGCCTCTTGATTTCAAATTTATAATAATTCAGAGGGAGAGGAGTTACAGTTTCCCATTCCAAAGGAAGCTCCTGCCTTCCTTAACAAACACCTGTCCTTCAAACCAGGACACCCGGTCATCCCTTTCCTCCTCCTGGCCAGAGGCAGGGACCCTCTATTCCTGTTCCTGGTCAGAGTATTCACTGTGTGACCTTTATGATCCCAAATCAGAGGTTCCCTCCTCAGGACTGTAGGAAACAGTTTTAGTTTTCTTATATCTGGGAAATCGCTGATTGTCTTCTGGTCTCTCTGTGGCAGCTACACTGACCATCTTCTTGGGTGGCCCCTTCTTAACAGGTCTCTTCCCCCTCAGTTCTCGGTCCCGGGCGCTCAGCTTAGAGGTGGGTTCACCATCCCATTTCCTCATGTCCTCTCCATGCTCATGCAGAAAGAACCAGAGCTCGTTATGTGGCCTGTTCTTGGGGCTTTCCTTCCCCCTGACTGGGGTTGGAGAGGAGCAGTCTCTTGGGCTGCCCCGAAAAGTTGGGGTGGTGGCTCACAGGGATGAGGGAGTACCCAGAGTTTCTTCTACATTTTGGTGCCAGCAGGATGCCACCTCTACAGTTGGTGTATCCATTTTTGGGTAATAAAGTGCTACCAAGCTGCTGGAATATGATGCCGGGGTGCCTTCAACCACCTTCCTCCACATTGATGTCTTTTTCTGGTCTTAGGAAATAAAGGCTCAGTCATGGTGAAAGGGTTGGGGGTCGTTTACCTCGGTATTTTAATAGGATCCCATTCGATGGCTTCTGCCGTCCAGGTAGAACGCATCGCAAAAAGCCCCATCCCCCCAGTCGAGTATACAGTTAAAGACTCTACACATTAGCATATCTACCAGGAGGGCCCAATAAGGTGCTTGGGTGGGCTAACTTCTAGTTTACAAAATCTGTCCTACTAGTAGACCTTGAGGGCCCACGAAAACAGGGTGTTTGGTCTTGTAACTCTACATAGTTTCAGGGGTGTTTAGTCTACTGACCTACTAAACACCATGAAACCAGGCTAAACTGTCACCTAAAGCATCACAAGTACGCATGCTAATACTTGTGAATATAGGGAACAGTGTAAGAAGTATTCAGAAGAAAAGCAGAAAAATCCTTCAGGCATCAACATGGCGAGTGTACAAGGGATATCCTCTGGATCTTTGGTGACTCTATCATCCTTTAGATCACTATAGACAATTTCCAGCACTGCTTATTCTCTCGGGTACTGGATACCTTCATCCCCATTGGTCCACTTCCCTGGGGACTTCACAAGATCATCCTTAAAAGGATATCTTGCCTTCACACTTGAAAGAAGCCGTCTCCAGAGGCTACAAGTTGCTCCTTTCTTTGCAAGTCCTCTTTCAATTTCCCGATCCCTAGCAAGGGATCCCAGCTGTTGGGCTTCATGACCTTCTAACTGCTGACTATCGGCCCCATTATCCCAGCATCGCAGCAGCTATGCAGGGATCCTCTCACCTGACTGGCGGCTGTAATCCTTTTGCAAGTCTCGAAGTTTGGATGGGGTCAGGGACCGAGTAACTTCGGTCTCCTGTTTAATCTGCCTCATTCCCTTCGATTCCTTTGCTGAGGGACCTGCCTCTTGATCTAGCCCCATCTCTTCTTCCTCTTCTTCTTCTTCTCTTACTAATCGGCCTGAAACTTGCCTTGTCCATTTATTTTTTTTTCACTACTGGGGCAATTAATGTAGTTGTTGTGGTTTGGGTTCCTATCTCAGACATAGTTGTTATGGTTTGTATCCCTGCCTCAGCCACAGCTGTAGTTTGTGTCCCTGTCTCAGCTATAGTGTCCTCAGGCACAGTTTGAGTTCCTGCCTCAACCACAGTCCTCTGAGAATATTGAACAGAGGCCCGGTAGGCCCAGGCCAGCCCCCAGTACAGGGCGAGAAGCTGCTCGCATTCCTGGGAGTAAACGAGGCACCCTTCTGTCAGCCGATGGGCCAGTTTGTTAGGGTTATTTACCTCTTCAGGAGTAAACTCCCAGGCAACGGGAGGTGATAACCGCCCTAGGAACCTGCCCAAATCCCTCCATATACCTTTCCACCCAGGAACTGGGTACCTCAGGGCAGATTTTAACAGCTCCTCACCCAAGGGTCATTTCCTTCTGTACCAGGGAGATGACAATTCCCATGAATTCCATAAGGTAACAACAGTGTTGCCTAATATTATTAATAATATCAGGAAGCTTATCTAAGGGTTAGCAGTAATCACGGGAGCCTGCAGTAAAAGATCATCCATACTCAAATTCACCCAGGGCAGAGAGAAAGAGTTATATTCATTCACAGTCATTGTTTGTTTCAACATGTTCCCAAACATAGCAAAACAAAGATAAGCAGTGTGACAGCTGAAGGCCGTATGCCACACAGGAGTTTGCTACTTGAGAGCTGCTATTGGTAATTACTAGAGCATGCTACATATATATATATATATGTAAACTGCCTTTATTTCGCCCCACGTTCGGGCGCCAAAAGAGACTGTGATGGGTTGACCCCGGCTAGGTGCCAGGTGCCCACTCAGTCACTCTATCACGCCCTCTCCCGCTGGGAGAGGGGAGAGGATAATATGGAAAAATTACCGCGGTAAGATAAGGCAGTTTTATTACAGCGGGGAAAAAAAAGAACAAGTAAGCCGAGAGTTGCGCGCGCAAGAGCTGAGGAGAAAACAATCAGCCTCTACTTCCCATCAGCAGCGATGTCCGGACACTTTCTGCGAAGCAGGGCTTCAGCACGCCTGATGGTTGTTCAAGAAGGCAAATATGGACTAGTCCTGAGTGCCTCTCCCTCCTCCTCTCTTCCTTCCCTTATATATCTGAGCTGATGTCATATGGTATGGAATATCCCTTTGGCTGACTGGGGTCAGCTGGCCTGCTTGTGTACCCACCCAGGATCTTCCCCACTCCCGTCCCCTTCAGTGGGGGAAGGAATGTCGGATGGACAGCACAGCTTGGCAGTAGCCAAAACACTGCTCTGTTATCAATGCCAGCTACCCATACAAAGCACAGCACTGTAAGGGCTGTAACCTTTACTCCAGTCAGACCCAATACCCATATTTAAGAAGAAGAAAAAAACAGTTCTTGCACAGTGGTAATTGCAGCCAGAGAAGAACAGGGTGATAATATGTGAGAAGAACAACCCTGCAGACCCCAAGGTCAGTGGAGAAAGAGGGGCAGGAGGTTCTCCAGGTGCTGGGGCTCAGATTCCCTTGCAGCCCATGGTGCAGCTCATGGTGAGGCAGCTCTGCCCCTGCTGCCCATGGAGGACCATGAGGGTGCAGAGATCCACCCGCAGCCCATGGAAGAGCCCCACGCCAGAGCAGGTGTATGTCTGAGGGGAGACTGTGAGTCCATGGGAGACCTGTGTTGGAGCAGGGACCTGTAGACTCATAGACAGAGGAGCCCATGTTGGAGCAGGTTTCCTGGTAGGACTTGTGACACCATGGGGGACCCATGCTGGAGCAGGATGTGCCTGAAGGACTGACCTCGTGAAGGAGGAACCCACATTCCAGCAGTTCATGGGGAACTGTTGCTCGTGAGATGGACTCATGTTGGAGAGGTCCATGGATAACTGTTTCCTGTTGGAGGGACCCCATCCTGGAGCAGGGGAAGGAGTCCTCTGCCTGAGCAGCGGCAGAAACATCATGTGATGAATTGACCATAATCCCCATTCTTTTTCTCCCTGCCACTGGGGGGAGGAGGAGGTAGAGCTGGGAAGGTGTTTTTAAGGTCTTATTTTACTTCTCATTATTCTGCTCTGGTTTTTTCAGTAACAAATTCAATTCATATCTCTAATTCTAGTCTGTTTTGTTCGTGGCAGTATTTGGTGAATGATTTCTCCCAGTCCTTATCTCAGCTCATGAACCCTGAACCCTGTGTTATATTTTCTCTGCAGAGGAGTGATAGAGGGACTTTGGTGGGTGCCTGCCATCTTGCCAGGGTCAACCCACTACAGTACTGTGGGGATGGATGAGGCTTACAGCAGGCCTGAAAGCCTCTTGGACATGGACTTAGAAGCGATCAGAATTTACCCGTGAGAAAGCACCGTGAGAAAGTGATGGTATGAACACCTGCAGCCACAGTGAAGGACAGCCAAGAAGGTTATCAAGGGGGATGTTTTGTACCGGACCAAGAGATGGCCTTGCTGAGGAGCATCAGGAATGTGGCAGAGGACTTACAGTGTATAGTTAACCGCTTGTGTAGCTTGTTAGGACATGCTGGGAAGAATTCTTTTTATGTAGACAGCCTTGGTGTTGTTTGTCACGTAGCCAATAATAGCATATCACAGTAGCTGGAAAAAACGGCATAAAGGTGCTAGCACCGACTAATAAAGTAGCTTTTCTTTGTCCTTGGACTACTTGCGTGTCGTGTGTCCGTCTCTACTGCGACAAATGGTGACCCCGACATGATCCGATGTGATACGGCGTGATACAACGTGGTCTGCGAACCGACGTGATCTGTGGGGTCGGTGCGATCCCTTGGCTGACTTGTTCAGGACTGAACAGGATAAAAGAAAAAGGTAATCCAAGGAGCCTGCCGGGAGAGCAGGACGCCTGCTTGAAAAAGTGGGAACCGAGCGGCAGGGCGAGGTGCTGCTGGATACGGAGCCCAACGTAGCTTGAGAGCAGAGGATTCTGTTTTGGTCAACCGACTTTGACACCTTGATTAAGGTGAGCCGTTGGGAACAAATTTAATATGGGTAATAATTTATCTAGCCAGGAAAAGACTGTGCTGTCTATATGGAAAGTCTTGCCAAAAAGCACAGGGGCTAGCATAACAGACAATGCACTGAGAAATATATTGTTGTGGGCAAAATCGCGTGATTTTCCAGCAGATGCAAGTGTTGCTTTTAGTATAAGCTCCTGGAAAGCAGTTGGAGATGAACTGTGGTAAGCTATTTCTCAGGGAGATAAAGATGCACAAAAGTTGGCAACAACCTGGCACTTGCTCTTTGATGCTTTAAAGAAACGGAGAGAGGAGCAGGAAAAGGGAGGACAACTTAATGAAAAGGCAGCTATAAATCTTGTAGAGGATGAGCAGATGGAGTTAGAGGGGGGAGACGGGTGCTGTTCGGAGAGGGCAGCCCCTGACCTGCCTCAGACTCAGCCTGCTTTTGTTAAAAACAGCGGTGTTGCTGAAAGGTCGTATATCTCCCCAAAAGACTATGTGCCGCCAATTTCTCCTTCTTCTAGAGACCTTGTACGGCAGGAGCGAGTGTATCCCTCGCCTGCTGACCAATTAGCAAAAATGAGTTTAAAAGAGCAGAGAACAGACTCTGCTGCACAGCCTGCCCCCGCGACCCCCTCGTTTCCATCTTCACAGCCTGTGCAGCCTCCTACGAAACAGCCTTTGCAAGCGTTTCCTCCACTGCCACAGGACACTGACACTGATGGTGACAGTGGAGATGGAAGGGAAATTGATCGGGTGTTGCGGTTTTGAGGTTTAGGGATCGAAACTAGGTATAAACATCAATTTTGTAGTCAAAATTATTAGATTTTGTAGTGAGATAAGGATTAATAGTAGGCAAAGAAGGCTTATACTTTAAGGAATACAAAAAGGAATTTTATTAACAGATTAAAAACAGGAATAATAATCAGGCATCAACACCAAACCCTTTAGAACACTCTTTTCCCCTCCCCACCTTTTCCGTTTCTTTCCTACTGACCATGAAAAAGGTAACATTTCGATTTGTGGTTAATCCACCACCTCTGGAACAAAACAGTTTCCTTAATTCATGTAGAGAGAGAAGCTTTCTGTTGTTTTATCATGTTGACCCCCATAGGAAATATAGTTTCCATGGTTATTAGCTTTCCAGCAAGCAACTGCCCACCCCTCAAGGGAAAGATTTGCTTCTCCAGACCCTTCCCATTTTCAGTAGCTTTCCCAGGGCTACTACCAATGGACATATGATGGTCACTGAGGTGTTTCTTTTGAGAATGAATGCTTCTATTACAGTGGCAACGACATCCCCTTTCTTCATCATCGGCAACACGAGTCTTCCTCTACTGTTTCCCGGGGCTAGGAAAAAACATCTTATACACAAAAGTCTCAGTCCACTGCTTACAACCTAGAACATTACATTCCCTTTCTCTCACTTGTTTTAGACCATTATTCATATATTACAGGGTGTATTACAGCCAACTTTATCAAGATGTTTTTTACAAAAGAATTTTCAGCATTAAAGCACTCCTCATCTCTTCCTTCTTTGAAAATAAGCTTGGTTGCATTCATTAACTTACAATCTCTATGCTGTACCTTTTGTAGGTGCCTTCATTCCTGTGCTCTTTCTGTGTGGGATGGAAAATGAACGTCCCCAAAGTCCTATTTTGATATTAGAAAGGAACAGTTAATTTGTCTTTTGGGTTGGGCGATGGTGTATTGGGTCTGACTGGGGTAAAGCTCACAGGCCTTACAATGCTGTACTTTGCTTTGGTAGCTGGCGTTGATTACAGAGCAGTGTTTTGGCTACTGCCAAGCTGTGCTGTCCCTGTGACATTCCTTCCCCCACTGAAGGGGATGGGGGTGGGCAAGATCCTGGGAGGGGACACGAGCAGGCCAGCTGACCCCAGTCAGCCAAAGGGATATTCCATACCATATGACATCAGCTCAGATATATAAGGGAAGGAAGAGAGGAGGAGGAGGAGGCACTCAGGACTTGTCCATGTTTGCCTCCTCGAATAACCACCACGCGTGCTGAAGCCCTGCTTCCCAGAAAGTGTCCGGACATCGCTGCTGATGGGAAGTAGAGATTGATTGTTTTCCCTTGCTCTTGCGCACGCAACTTTCAACTTGCTTGTTCTATTTTTTTTTCCCACTGTAATAAAACTGCCTTTACTCACCCTGATAGTCTTTTTCAAAATTATCCTCTCCCCTCTCCCAGCGGGAGAGGGCGTGATAGAGTGACTGAGTGGGCACCTGGCACCTAGCCGGGGTCAACCCATCACAGTCTCTTTTGGCGCCCGAACGTGGGGCGAGATAAAGGCAGTTTTATATATATATACATATATTGCATGCTCTAGTAATTACCAATAGCAGCTCTCAAGTAGTAAACTCCTGTGTGGCATACGGCCTTCGGCTGCCACACTGCTTATCTTTGTTTTGCTATGTTTGGGAACATGTTGAAACAAACAATGACTGTGAATGAATATAACTCCTTCTCTCTGCCTGGGGTGAATTTGAGTATGGATGATCTTTTACTGCAGGCTCCCGTGATTATTGCCAACCCTTAGATAAGCTTCCTGATGTTATTAATAATATTAGGCAACACTGTTGTTACCTTATGGAATTCATGGGAATTGTCATCTCCCTGGTACAGAAGGAAATGACCCTTGGGTGAGGAGCTGTTAAAATCTGCCCTGAGGTACCCAGTTCCTGGGTGGAAAGGTATATGGAGAGATTTGGGCAGGTTCCTAGGGCGGTTATCACCTCCCGTTGCCTGGGAGTTTACTCCTGAAGAGGTAAATAACCCTAACAAACTGGCCCATCGGCTGACAGAAGGGTGCCTCGTTTACTCCCAGGAATGCGAGCAGCTTCTCGCCCTGTACTGGGGGCTGGCCTGGGCCTGCCGGGCCTCTGTTCAATATTCTCACAGGACTGTGGTTGAGGCAGAAACTCAATCTGTGCCTGAGGACACTATAGCTGAGACAGGGACACAAACTACAACTGTGGCTGAGGCAGGGATACAAACCATAACAACTATGTCTGAGATAGGAACCCAAACCACAGCAACTACAGTAATTGCCCCAGTAGTGAAGAAAAAAAAATGGACAAGGCAAGTCTCAGGCCGATTAGTAAGAGAAGAAGAAGAAGAGGAAGAGGAAGAAGAGGTGGGGCTAGATCAAGAGGCAGGTCCCTCAGCAAAGGAATCGAAGGGAGTGAGGCAGATTAAACAGGAGACCGAAGTTACTCGGTCCCTGACCCCATCCGAACTTCGAGACTTGCGAAAGGATTACAGCCGCCAGTCAGGTGAGAGGATTCCTGCATGGCTGCTGAGATGCTGGGATAATGGGGCCGATAGTCAGCAGTTAGAAGGTCATGAAGCCCAACAGCTGGGATCCCTTGCTAGGGATCGGGAAATTGAAAGAGGACTTGCAAAGAAAGGAGCAACTTGTAGCCTCTGGAGACTGCTTCTTTCAAGTGTGAAGGCAAGATATCCTTTTAAGGATGATCTTGTAAAGTCCCCAGGGAAGTGGACCAATGTGGATGAAGGTATCCAGTACTTGAGAGAATTAGCAGTGCTGGAAATTGTCTATAGTGATCTAAAAGATGATAGCGTCACCATAGATCCAGAGGATATCCCTTGTACACTTGCCATGTGGAGGAAGGTGGTTCAAGGTGCCCCAGCATCATATTCCAGCAGCTTGGTAGCACTTTATTACCCAAAAATGGATACACCAACTATAGAGTTGGCGTCCTCCTGGCTCCGAAATGTAGAAGAAACTCTGGGTGCTCCCTCATCCCTGCGAGCCACCACCCCAACTTTTAGAAGCAGCCCAAGAGATCGCTCCTCTCCAACCCCAGTCAGAGGGAAAGGAATCCCCAAGAACAGGCCACGTAACGAGCTCTGGTTTTTTCTGCATGAGCATGGAGAGGACATGAGGAAATGGGATGGTGAACCCACCTCTAAGCTGAGCGCCCGGGTCCGAGAACTGAGGGGGAAGAGACCTGTTAAGAAGGGGCCGCCCAAGAAGACTGTCAGTGTAGTTACCACAGAAAGACCAGAAGACAATCAGCGATTTCCCAGATATAAGAGAACTAAAACTGTTTCCTACAGTCCTGAGGAGGGAACTTCTGATTTGGCATCACAAAGGTCACACAGTGAATACTCCCACCAAGAACAGGAATAGAGGGTCCCTGCCTCCGGCCAGGAGGAGGAAAGGGATGACCGGGTATACTGGACTGTGTGGATTCGATGGCCTGGCACATCAGATCCACAGAAGTACAAAGCTTTAGTAGACACCGGTGCACAGTGTACACTGATGCCATCAAGGCACAAGAGTGCAGAAGCCATCTGGATCTCTGGAGTGACAGGGGGATGCCAAGAGTTGTCAGTAGTAAAAGCTGAGGTGAGCTTAACAGGGGACAGATGGCAAAAGCACCCCATTGTGACTGGCCCTGAGGCCCCTTGTATCCTTGGCATTGACTACCTCAGGAGAGGGTATTTTAAGGATCCAAAGGGATATCGATGGGCCTTTGGCGTAGCTGCGGTGAATACAGAGATCAGTTATCCACCCTGCCTGGCCTCTCAGAAGATCCCTTCATCGTAAGATTGCTGCAGGTGGAAGATCAGCAAGTACCGATTGCTACCAGGACAGTGCACCAGAGGCAGTATCGTACCAACCGAGACTCCGTGACTCCTATCCATGAACTAATGCGTCGACTGGAGAGCCAAGGAGTTATCAGCAGGACCCGCTCACCCTTCAACAGCCCCATATGGCCAGTGCGGAAGTCAAATGGGGAATGGCGGCTGACAGTGGACTATCGGGGCCTGAATGAAGTCACACCACCTCTAAGTGCTGCTGTACCAGACATGTTGGACCTCCAATATGAGCTAGAGTCAAAAGCAGCCAAATGGTATGCCACGATTGACATAGCTAATGCATTTTTCTCAATCCCTCTGGCAGCAGAGTGCAGGCCACAATTTGCTTTCACTTGGAGGGGTGCCCAGTACACCTGGAAGCGACTGCCCCAGGGGTGGAGACACAGCCCCACCATCTGCCATTGCCTGATCCAGGCTGCTCTGGAACAGGGTGGAGCTCCAGAACACCTGCAATATATTGATGATATCACTGTGTGGGGTGATACAGCAGGAGAAGTTTTTGAAAAAGGGAAGAAAATAATCCAAATTCTTCTGAAAGCTGGTCTTGCCATAAAACAAAGTAAGGTGAAGGGACCTGCACAGGAAATACAGTTTCTAGGAATAAAATGGCAGGATGGGCGCCATCATGTGCCTACAGAGGTGGTTGACAAAATTGCCAATATGTCTCCACCAGTTACTAAGAAAGAAACACAAGCTTTCTTGGGCCTTGTAGGATTCTGGAGAATGCACATTCCAGGCTATAGTCAACTTGTGGGCCCCCTCTATCGAGTGACCCGGAAGAAGAATGACTTCAAGTGGGGCCCTGAGCAGAAACAGGCCTTTGAGCAAATCAAACAAGAAATAGCTCATGTGGTGGTTCTTGGGCCTGTTTGGACAGGACCAGATGTACAAAATATACTCTACACTGCAGCTGGGGAGCAGGGCCTCACCTGGAGCCTCTGGCAGAGGACCGCAGGAGAAACCCGAGGTCGGCCATTAGGATTCTGGAGCAGGAGTTACCGAGGATCAGAAGCCCACTATACTCCAACTGAAAAAGAAAGACTAGCGGCTTATGAGGGGGTTCGAGCAGCCTCAGAAGTTGTTGGGACAGAAGCATGTCTCCTCTTGGCACCACGATTGCCTGTTCTACACTGGATGTTCAAAGGAAACATTCCCTCCGTGCATCATGCAGCCAGTGCTACATGGAGTAAGTGGGTGGACTTAATTACACAACAAGCCCAAATGGGAAAACCCAACTTCCCAGGAATCCTAGAAGAGATTTTGAGTTGGCCAGAAGCCAGAGATTTTGGAGCACTGTCTGAGAAGGTGACTCGTGCCCAAGAAGCACCACCATATAACAAGTTACCAGAAAACGAAAGAAAATATGCTTTATTTACTGATGGATCCTGGCGAGTGACAGGAAACCATCGGAGGTGGAAAGCTGCTGTGTGGAATCCCACACGACAAGTCATTGAGACTGCTGAAGGGGAAGGCGAATCAAGCCAGTTTGCAGAGGTGAAAGCCATCCAACTAGCCCTAGAGATTGCTGAGAGAGAAAAGTGGCCCATACTCTATACCGACTCCTGGATGGTGGCTAATGCCCTATGGGGATGGCTGCAGCAGTGGAAGAAAAGCAACTGGCAGCGCAGGGGAAAACCCATCTGGGCTGCTGCATTATGGCAAGACATTGCTGCACGGATAGAAAACATGACTGTGAAAGTACGCCATGTAGATGCCCATGTGCCCAGAAGTCGTGCCACTGAGGAGCATCAAAACAACGAACGGGTAGATAAGGCCACCAAAAGTGGAATAGCTCAGGTGGACCTAGATTGGGAGAGAAAGGGTGAGCTATTTATAGCCCGATGGGCCCATGAAACATCAGGGCATCTTGGAAGGGATGCAACATACAGATGGGCTCGTGATCGAGGGGTGGATCTGACCATGGAGGCCATCACACAGGTTATTCATCAGTGTGAAACATGCGCTGCCATCCAGCGAGCCACACGAGTGAAGCCTCTTTGGAGTGGAGGGCGGTGGCTGGGGTTCCAGTACGGTGAAGCCTGGCAAATTGATTACATTGGGCCATTGCCACGAACACGCCAAGGCAAGAGTTACATCCTCACCATGGTGGAGGCCACAACTGGCTGGCTGGAAACGTACCCAGTAAACCACACCACGGCTCGTAACACAATTTCAGGTCTTGAAAGACACATTTTGTGGCGACATGGAACCCCAGATAGAATTGAGTCAGACAATGGGACTCATTTTTGAAATAATCTTATTAACTCCTGGGCAAAGAGGCATGGCATTAAGTGGATATATCATATTCCTTATCACCCACAGGCCTCTGGGAAGACTGAAAGATATACTGGACTGTTAAAAACTATGCTACGGGCACTAGGTAATGGGACATGGAAGCATTGGGATGTGAACTTGGCAGAAGCCACTTGGCTAGTCAATACTAGAGGATCTGTTAATCGCCCTGGTCCCGCCCAAACTAAACCCTTAGACACTGTGGAGGGAGACAAGGTTCCTGCACTACACATAGGAAAGTGGCTGGGGAAGTCAGTGTGGGTTGCGTCCCCCATGGGGAAGGGCAAACCCATTTGTGGGATTGTCTTTACCCAAGGACCTGGGTGCACTTGGTGGGTAATGCGGGAGGATGGGGAGACCCAGTGTGTGTCCCAAGGTGATTTAACCTTGGGGTAAGAATAATGCATGTGGGAAGTTGTATGTTTCAGGATGTAAGTAGCAGAAGGGACATGAGCTGACGAAGAACGAATTTCGGCAAGGAGCAAGAAAAAGGCCACAATGAACAGGGATGGTGCCAGTCCTCGACAATCAAGTTTACTATTCCTCCTGCCCTGACCCCACATTCTGCAGGAAATGGAGACCACCTGGAAGGATGCGAGAGGACAGGAGATAGTAGTTAATGTTATGGGGATGGTTTAAGGATGTAGCTTAAATTACATGTGTGAGTAGAAAAGGATTTCTGAGCATGATGCAAATGGTATGGAATAAGGGGTGGAAATTGTATTGGGTCTGACTGGGGTAAAGCTCACAGGCCTTACACTGCTGTACTTTGCTTTGGTAGCTGGCGTTGATAACAGAGCCGTGTTTTGGCTACTGCCAAGCAGTGCTGTCCCTGTGACATTCCTTCCCCCACTGAAGAGGATGGGGGGGGCAAGATCCTGGGAGGGGACACCAGCAGGCCAGCTGACCCCAGTCAGCCAAAGGGATATTCCATACCATATGACATCAGCTCAGATATATAAGGGAAGGAAGAGAGGAGGAGGAGGAGGCACTCAGGACTTGTCCATGTTTGCCTCCTCGAATAACCACCATGCGTGCTGAAGCCCTGCTTCCCAGAAAGTGTTCGGACATCGCTGCTGATGGGAAGTAGAGATTGATTGTTTTCCCTTCTTGCTCTTGCGCGCGCAACTTTCAACTTGCTTGTTCTATTTTTTTTTCCCACTGTAACAAAACTGCCTTTTCTTACCCTGATAGTCTTTTTCAATATTATCCTCTCCCCTCTCCCAGAGGGAGGGGGAGTGATAGAGTGACTGAGTGGGCACCTGGCACCTAGCCGGGGTCAACCCACGACAGATGGTCACCTGACTTTCGCCCACATGGTTTGAGTGTTATAAGTTCGTGTCTGAACTGGAGGAAAGGAGCCTGTTTGTACTGCCTTTCCATCCGAGCTGCGTTTTTGCCCAGCGGGGACCGCGCCCTTTTCTGCAGGGGGGCTGATTCAAGCCTCCTTTCAGTGCCGGACCGTGCGTGAAGCTGCCTGGTGGGAGCCGCGCCAGAGCTGCACAGTAGGAATCCGGTCCGAGCTCCCTCTCTCTCTCATGCCGAGTTCGCTGCAGAGGTAACCGGGAGGGGCGCTCCCATGGCCCGACCCCAAATCATCTTCCCGCCGGAGAGGGGACTGACCTGGTCCAGGCTAGGCGAACTGAGTCGGTGAAGTTCCTTGGCCAGGGGCAGCAGAATCATGTCTTTCTCGGCTTGGATGGAGCTGAGTGGGGTCGATCTGGCTTCCCTCCTGTCCTGGGTTAGGCCAGAGGGGTCAAAATCTAGGAAGTGATCTGGGCTGCAGGAATGCAGGAAGGAATACAACTTCCTTCCTGCGAGAGAGAGAGCCAATAATCAGGTAGTTTTAAGAATTGATAGGTAGATAAACCAATTAAAAAGTTGGTCCGCCTTCAAGGAAAAAAACCATATATAAGCAGAGACTCTCTGACGCTCTTCCTCTTTGGACCTGCTGCTGCTGTGTAGTGAGGAGCAGCTCCTGCTTCTCTCACTGGTAAGGCCCCCCCCTACCTCCTTCCGAAGGAGGGATGGGGGGGGGAAGGGAGGTTTTACGGCAGCCGTGCCGCTGCAGCCGGGCAGGCATGGGGGAGGAAACGATTGGAATTTTCAGCAAATCCAGCTCAGCCGGTGTGTCAGCTACACAAGAAGGAGAGCCGGGCCAGGCAAGGACCGGGCCGGACTCCATCCAGCTCGGGCCAGGCCCTGCCCTGTCACCCCGGGCCCAGATGGCCCCACCGGGCCGAGCCAGCTTGGCAGAGCCAAGCAGAGACTCTTGAG
>JAVTVJ010003445.1:0-17164 GCA_034509425.1 Eopsaltria australis
AGTTTTCTTTCATGTGGAAAAGCACCATTTTTTTTATCGAAGGCCCCATGTCTGGGAGTTGACTGCCGCCTCATGAAATTCCGCATGGAGGAAGATCCATCACAGACCCAAGCTGCCTCCGACAAGGACCCTGGCTGCCCTAGTATGGCCAAAATCCCCCTCCAAACTTACATCAAGAAACCGGGGGGCTGACTTCTCTTTCTCAGAGGAAACGCACCCTTTTTGTGCCCCGGCCCGAAGGCACTGTGCTCCCGGACACCACCTGAAATCCCGTATGGATTAAGATTATTTGCTGATGAAACCTGCCATCAACCAGGACTCTAGTTGCATTTGTAGGGCTAAAACCCTCCAGCAAACCGACATCATTAATCTGGGGGCCTAAGTTTTCTTTCACGTGGAAAAGTGCCATCATTTTTTCCGAAGGCCCCATGTCTGGGAGACGACTGCCGCCTCTTCAAATTTTGCATGGAGCAAGATCCCTCACAGACCCAAGCTGCCACCGAGAAGGACCCTGGCTGCCCTTGCAGGGTCAAAACCCTCCCCCAAACTGACATCATGAATCTGGGGGGCAGAGTTCTCTTTCTCAGAGAAAAGGGACACTATTTGTGACCCGGCACGAAGGCACTGTGCTCCCGGACGCCACCTGAAATGCCGCAAGAATCAAGATCCTTCCCAGGCCCAAGCTGCCATCAATTAGAACTCTGGCTGCATTTGTAGGGCTAAATGCCTCATAAAAGCTGGCATCATGGATCTGGGGGACTGAGTTTTCTTTCACGTGGAAAAGCGTCCTTGTTTCTATCGAAGGCCCCATGTCTGGGAGTTGACTGCCGCCTCATGAAATTCCACACGGAGCTGGATTCCTCGCAGACCCAAGCTGCCACCGACAAGGACCCTGGCTGCCCTTGCAGGGCCAAAACCCTCCTCCAAACTGACATCAAGAAACTGGGGGGCAGAGTTCTCTTTCTCAGAGAAAAGGGACACTTTTTGTGTCCCTGCACGAAGATACTGTGCTCCCGGATGACTCCTGAAATTCCGCATGGATCAAGATCCCTCGCAGACCAAAGCGTCCAACAACAAGAGCCCTGGCAGCCCTTGCAGGGCCAAAACCCTCCTCCAAACTGACATCAAGAATCTGGGGTTCAGAGTTCTCTTTCTCAGAGAAAAGGGACACTTTTTGTGTCCCGGCCCTAAGGCACTGTGCTCCCAGATGCCTCCTGAAATTCTGTATGCATCAAAATTATTCGCTGACGCAACCTGCCATCAACCAGGACTCTGGTTGCATTTGTAGAGCTAAAACCCTCCACCAAACCGACATCATGAATCTGGGGGCCTAAGGTTTCTGTCACGTGGAAAAGCGCCATCGTTTGTATTGTAGGCCCCATGTCTGGGAGTCGACTGCCGCCTCATGAAATTCCGCATGGAGCAAGATCCGTCACAGACCCAAGCTACCACCGACAAGGACCCTGACTGCCCTTGCAGGGCCAAAACCCTCCTCCAAACTGACATCAAGGAACTAGGGGCAGAGTTCTCTTTCTCAGAGAGAAGGGACTCTTTTGTGTCCCAGCCCGAAGGCACTGTACTCTCGGACGCCACCTGAAATGCCGCACGGATCAAGATCCTTCCCAGACCCAAGCTGCCATCAACTAGAACTCTAGTTGCAATTGCAGGGCAAAATGCCTCCTAAAAACTGGCATCATGGATTTGGGAGACTGAGTTTTCTTTCACGTGGAAAAGTGCCATCATTTGTATCGTAGGCCCCATGTCTGGGAGTCGACTACCGCCTCTTCAAATTCCACATGGAGCAAGATCCGTCACAGACCCAAGCCGCCACCGAATAGAGCCCTGGCTGCCTTTGCAGGGCCAAAACCCTCCTCCAAACTGACATCAAGAAACTGGGGGGCAGAGTTCTCTTTCTCAGAGAAAAGGGACACTGTTAGTGTCCCAGCCCGAAGGCACTGTGCTCCCGGATGCCTCATGAAATTCCGCATGGATCAGGATTCCTCGCAGACCCAAGCTGCCACCAAAAAGATCCCTGGCTGCCCTTGCAGGGCCAAAACCCTCCTCCAAACTGACATCAAGAAACCGGGGGGCTGACTTCTCTTTCTCAGAGGAAAGGGATTCTTTTTATGTCCCGGCCATAAGGAACTATTGTCCCGGATGCGTCCTGAAGTTCTGTATGGATCAAGATTATTCGCTGACGCAAGCAGCCATCAACCTGGACTCTGTCTTCATTTGTAGAGCTAAAACCCTCCACCAAACCGACATCATGAATCTGGGGGACTAAGTTTTCTTTCACATGGAAAAGTGCCATCGTTTGTATCGAAGGCCCCATGTCTGGGAGTCGACTGCTGCCTCTTCAAATTCCGCATGGAGCAAGATCCCTCCAAGCTAACACCGACTACGACCCTGGCTGGCCTTGCAGGGCCAAAACCCTCCTCCAAACTGACATCAAGGAACAGGGGGGCAGAGTTCTCTTTCTCATAGAAAACAGACACTATTTGTGTCCTGGCCCTTAGGCACTGTGCTCCCGGACGCCACCTGAAATGCCGCACAGATCAAGATCCTTCCCAGACCCAAGCTGCCATCAACTAGAACTCTGGCTGCAATTGTAGGGCTAAATGCCTCCTAAAATCTGGCATCATGGATCTGCGGGACTGAGTTTTCTTTCATGTGGAAAAGCGCCATTGTTTATATCGAAGGCCCCATGTCGGGGAGTCGACTGCCGCCTCATGAAATTCCGCATGGAGCAAGATCCCTCGCAGACCCAAACTGCCACCGACAAGGACATTGACTGCCCTTGTAGGGCCAAAATCCCCCTCCAAACTGACATTAAGAAACCGGGGGGCAGACTTCTCTTTCTCAGAGGAAAGGGCCCCTTTTTTTTTTGTCCCGGCCCGAAGGCACTGTGCTCCCGGACACCACCTGAAATCCCGTATGGATTAAGATTATTTGCTGATGCAAGCTGCCATCAACCAGGACTCTGGTTGCATTTGTAGGGCTAAAACCCTCCACCAACCTGACATCATGAATCTGGGGGCCTAAGTTTTCTTTCACATGGAAAAGTGCCATTGTTTGTATCGAAGGCCCCATATCTGGGAGTCGACTGCCGCCTCTTCAAATTCCGCATGGAGCAAGATCCCTCACAGACCCAAGCTGCCGCCGACTAGGACCCTGGCTGCCCTTGCAGGGTCAAAACCCTCCTCCAAACTGAAATCAAGAAACCGGGGGGCAGAGTTCTCTTTCTCAGAGAAAAGGGACACTATTTGTGACCCGGCACGAAGGCACTGTGCTCCCGGACGCCACCTGAAATGCCGCACGGATCAAGATCCTTCCCAGACCCAAGCTGCCATCGTCTAGAACTCTGGATGCATTTGTAGGGCTAAATGCCTCATAAAAGCTGGCATCATGGATCTGGGGGACTGAGTTTTCTTTCACATGGAAAAGCATCGTTGTTTCTATCGAAGGCCCCATGTCTGGGAGTCGACTGCCGCCTCATGAAATACCGCACGGAGCTGGATTCCTCGCAGACCCAAGCTGCCACCGACAAGGACCCTGGCTGCCCTTGCAGGGCCAAAACCCTCCTCCAAACTGACATCAAGAAAGTGGGGGGCAGAGTTCTCTTTCTCAGAGAAAAGGGACACTTTTTGTGTCCCGGCACGAAGATACTGTGCTCCCGGATGCCTCCTGAAATTCCGCATGCATCAAGATCCCTCGCAGACCAAAGCTTCCAACAACAAGAGTCCTGGCAGCCCTTGCAGGGCCAAAACCCTCCTCCAAACTGACATCAAGAATCTGGGGTTCAGAGTTCTCTTTCTCAGAGAAAAGGGACACTTTTTGTGTCCAGGCCCTAAGGCACTGTGCTCCAAGATGCCTCCTGAAATTCTGTATGCATCAAGATTATTCGCTGACGCAAGCTGCCATCAACCAGGACTCTGGTTGCATTTGTAGGGCTTAAACCCTCCACCAACCTGACATCATGAATCTGGGGGCCTAAGGTTTCTTTCACGTGGAAAAACGCCATCGTTTGTATTGTAGGCCACATGTCTGGGAGTCGACTGCTGCCTCTTCAAATTCCACATGGAGCAAGATCCCTCACAGACCCAAGCCGCCACCGAATTGAGCCCTGGCTGCCCTTCCAGGGCCAAAACCCTCCTCCAAACTGACATCAAGAAACTGGGGGGCAGAGTTCTCTTTCTCAGAGAAAAGGGACACTCTTTGTGTCCCGGCCCTAAGGCACTGTGCTCCCGGATGCCTCCTGAAATCCCGTATGGATCAAGATTTCTCGAAGACCCAAGCTGTCACCGAGAAGGACCCTGGCTGCCCTTGCAGGGCCAAAACCCTCCTCCAAACTGACATCAAGAAACTGGGGAGCAAAGTTCTCTTTCTCAGAGAAAAGGGACACTGTTAGTGTCCCAGCCCGAAGGCACTGTGATCCCGGATGCCTCCTGAAATTCCGTATGGATCAAGATACCTCGCAGATCCAAGCTGCCACCAAAAAGAGCCCTGGCTGCCCTTGAAGGGCCAAAACCCTCCTCCAAACTGACATCAAGAAACCGGGGGGCAGAGTTCTCTTTCTCAGAGAAAAGGGACACTTTTTCTGTCCCGGCCCTAAGGAACTATTGTCCCTGGATGCGTCCTGAAATTCTGTATGGATCAAGAGTATTCGCTGACGCAACCTGCAATCAACCTGGTCTCTGGTTTCATTTGTAGAGCTAAAACCCTCCACCAAACCGACATCATGAATCTGGGGGACTAAGTTTTCTTTCACATGGAAAAGTGCCATCGTTTGTATCGAAGGCCCCATGTCTGGGAGTCGACTGCCGCCTCTTCAAATTCCGCATGGAGCAAGATCCCTCACAGACCCAAGCTGCCACCGACAAAGAACCTGGCTGCCCTTGCAGGGCCAAAACGCTCCTCCAAACTGACATCAAGAAAGTGGGGGGCAGAGTTCTCTTTCTCAGAGAAAAGGGACACTTTTTCTGTCCCGGCCCGAAGGCACTGTGCTCCCGGAGGCCTCCTGAAATTCTGTATGGATCAAGATTCCTCGCAGACCCAAGCTGCCACCGAGAAGGACCCTAGGTGCCCTTGCAGGGCCAAAACCCTCCTCCAAACTGACATCAAGAAACTGGGGGGCAGAGTTCTCTTTCTCAGAGAAAACAGACACTTTTTGTGTTCCGGGCCTAAGGGACTGTGCTCTCGGACGCCACCTGAAATGCCGCACGGATCAAGATCCTTCCCAGACTCAAGCTGCCATCAACTAGAACTCTGGCTGCAATTGTAGGGTTAAATGCCTCCTAAAACCTGGCATCATGGATCTGGGGGACTGAGTTTTCTTTCACATGGAAAAGCGCCATGGTTTGTATCGAAAGCCCCATGTCTGGGACTCGACAGCCGCCCCATTAAATTCTGCATGGATTAAGATTCCTCGCAGACCCAAGCTGCTACTGACAACGACATTGACTGCCCTTGTAGGGCCAAAATGCTCCTCCAAACTGACATCAAGAAACCGGGGGGCTGATTTCTCTTTCTCAGAGAAAAAGGACACTTTTGTGTCCCGGCCCGAAGGCACTGTGCTCCCGGACACCACCTGAAATTCCGTATGGATCAAGATAATTTGCTGAAGCAAGCTGCCATCAACCAGGACTCTAGTTGCACTTGTAGGCCTAAACCCTCCACCAAACCGACATCATGAATCTGGGAGACTGAGTTTTCTTTCATGTGGAAAAGCGCCATCGTTTTTATCGAAGGCCCCATGTCTGGGAGTCGACTGCCGCCTCTTCATATTCCGCATGGAGCAAGATCCCTCACAGACCCAAGCTGCCACCGACTACGACCCTGGCTGCGCTTGCAGGGCCAAAACCCTCCTCCAAACTGACATCAAGAAAGTGGGGGGCAGAGTTCTCTTTCTCAGAGGAAAGGGACTCTTTTTGTATCCCAACCTGAAGGCACTGTGCTCCCGGACACCAGCTGAAATCCCGTATGGATTAAGATTATTTGCTGACGCAACCTGCCATCAACCAGGACTCTAGTTGCATTTGTAGGGCTAAAACCCTCCACCAAACCGACATCATTAATCTGGGGGCCTAAGTTTTCTTTCACGTGGAAAAGTGCCATCGTTTTTACTGAAGGCCCCATGTCTGGGAGTCGACTGCCGCCTCTTCAAATTCCGCATGGAGCAAGATCCCTCACAGACCCAAGCTGCCACAAAAAAGCACCCTGGCTGCACTTGCAGGGCCAAAGACCTCCTCCAAACTGACATCAAGGAACTGGGGGCAGAGTTCTCTTTCTCAGAGAAAAGGGACACTATTTGTGTCCCGGCCCTAAGGCACTGTGCTCCCGGACGCCACCTGAAATGCCGCACGGATCAAGATCCTTCCCAGATCCAAGCTGCCATCGACTAGAAGTCTGGCTTCAATTGTAGGGCTAAATGCCTCCTAAAATCTGGCATCATGGATCTGGGGGGGACTGAGTTTTTTTCACGTGGAAAAGCGCTATTGTTTATATCGAAGGCCCCATGTCTGGGAGTCGACTGCCGCCTCTTCAAATTCCGCACGGAGCTGGATTCCTCGCAGACCCAAGGTTCCACCGACAAGGACACTGACTGCCCTTGCAGAGCCAAAACCCTCCTCCAAACTGACATCAAGAAACTGGGGGGCAGAGTTCTCTTAGAGAAAAGGGACACTTTTTGTGTCCCGGCCCAAGGGCACTGTGCTCCCGGATGCCCCCTGAAATACCGCACGGATCAAGATCCTTCCCAGACCCAAGCTGCCATCAACTAGAACTCTGGCTGCAATTGTAGGGCTAAATGCCTCCTAAAAACTGGCATCATGGATCTGCGGGTTTGAGTTTTCTTTCACGTGGAAAAGCGCCATTGTTTGTATCGAAGGCCCCATGTCTGGGAGTTGACAGCAGCATGCTGAAATTCCGCATGGATTAAGTTTCCTCGCAGACCCAAGCTGCCACCGACAAGGACCCAGGCTGCACTTGCAGGGCCAAAACCCTCCTTCAAACTGACATCAAGAAACTGGGGGGTAGAGTTCTCTTTCTCAGAGAAAAGGGACTCTTTTTGTGTCCCGGCCCGAAGAAACTGTGCTCCTGTTGACTCCTGAAATTCCGTATGGATCATGATTATTCGCTGACGCAAGCTGCCATCAACCTGGACTCTGGTTGCATTTGTAGGGCCAAAACCCTCCTCCAAACTGACATCATGAATCTAGGGGGCAGAGTTCTCTTTCTCAGAGAAAAGGGACACTTTTTGTGTCCCGGCCCGAAGGCACTGTGCTCCCGGACGCCACCTGAAATGCCGCACGAATCAAGATCCTTCCCAGTCCCAAGCTGCCATCAACTAGAACTCTGGCTGCAATTGTAGGGCTAAATGCCTCCTAAAAACTGGCATCATGAATCTGGGGGCCTAAGGTTTCTTTCACGTGGAAAAGCGCCATTGTTTGTATTGTTGGCCCCATATCTGGGAGTCGACTGCCGCCACTAAAATTCCGCATGGAGCAAGATCCCTCACAGACCCAAGCTACCACCGAATAGAGCCCTGGCTGCCCTTGCAGGGCCAAAACCCTCCGCCAAACTGACATCAAGAAACGGGGGGGCAAACTTCTCTTTCTCAGAGAAAACGGACACTTTTTGTGTTTCAGCCCGAAGGCACTGTGCTCCCGGATGCCTCCTGAAATTCCGTATGGATCAAGATACCTCGCAGACACAAGCTGCCACCAAAAAGAGCCCTGGCTGCCCTTGCAGGGCCAAAACCCTCCTCCAAACTGACATATAGAAACTGGGGAGCAGACTTCTCTTTCTCAGAGAAAAGGGACACTTTTTATGTCCTGGCCCTATAGAACTCTTTTCCCGGATGCGTCCTGAAGTTCTGCATGGATCAAGATTATTCGCTGACGCAAGCAGCCATCAACCAGGACTCTAGTTGCATTTGTAGAGCTAAAACCCTCCACCAAACCGACATCATGAATCTGGGGGCCTAAGTTTTCTTTCACATGGAAAAGTGCCATCGTTTGTATCGAAGGCCCCATGTCTGGGAGTCGACTGCCGCCTCTTCAAATTCCGCATGGAGCAAGATCCCTCACAGACCCAAGCTGCCACCGACAAGGACCCTGGCTTCCCTTGCAGGGCCAAAACCCTCCTCCAAACTGACATCAAGAAACTGGGGGGCAGAGCTCTCTTTCTCAGAGAAAACAGACACTATTTGTGTCCCGGCCCTTAGGCACTGTGCTCACGGACGACACCTGAAATGGCGCACGGATCAAGATCCTTCCCAGGCCCAAGCTGCCATCAACTAGAACTCTGGCTGCAAATGTAGGGCTCAATGCCTCCTAAAATCCGGCATCATGGATCTGCGGGACTGAGTTTTCTTTCATGTGGAAAAGCACCATTGTTTGTATCGAAGGCCCCATGTCTGGGAGTCGACTGCCGCCTCATGAAAGTCCGCATGGAGCAAGATCCCTCGCAGACCCAAACTGCCACCGACAAGGACATTGACTGCCCTTGTAGGGCCAAAATCCCCCTCCAAACTGACATCAAGAAACCGGGGGGCAGCGTTCTCTTTCTCAGAGGAAAGGGACTCTTTTTGTGTCCCGGCCCGAAGGCACTGTACTCCTGGACGCCACCTGAAATTCCGTATGGATCAAGATCCTTCCCAGACCCAAGCTGCCATCAACTAGAACTCTGGCTGCAATTGTAGGGCTAAATGCCTCCTAAAAACTGGCATCATGGATCTGGACGTCTGAGTTTTCTTTCACATGGAAAAGCGCCATTGTTTGTATCGAAGGCCCCATGTCTGGGAGTCGACAGCCACCGCTTCAAATTCCGCATGGAGCAAGATCCCTCACAGACCCAAGCTGCCACCGACAAGGACCCTGGCTGCCCTTGCAGGGCCAAAACCCTCCTCCAAACTGACATCAAGAAACTGGGGGGCAGAGTTCTCTTTCTCAGAGAAAATGGACACTTTTTGTTTTCCGGGCCTAAGGCACTGTGCTCTCGGACGCCACCTGAAATGCCGCACGAATCAAGATCCTTCCCAGACCCAAGCTGCCATCAACTAGAACTCTGGCTGCAATTGTAGGGCTAAATGCCTCCTAAAATCTCGCATCATGGATCTGCGGGACTGAGATTTCCTTCACGTGGAAAAGCGCCATGGTTTGTATCGAAAGCCCCATGTCTGGGAGTCTACTGCCGCCTCATGAATTTCCTCATGGACTAAGATTCCTCGCAGACCCAAGCTGCCACCGACAAGGACATTGACTGCCCTTGTAGGGCCAAAATCGTCCTCCAAACTGACATCAAGAAACCGGGGGGCTGACTTCTCTTTCTCAGAGGAAACGGACTCTTTTTGTGTCCCGGCTCGAAGGCACTGTGCTCCCGGACACCACCTGAAATCCCGTATGGATTTAGATTATTTGCTGACGCAAGGTGCCATCAACCAGGACTCTAGATGCATTTGTAGGGCTAAAACCCTCCACCAAACAAACATCATTAATCTGGGGGACTAAGTTTTCTTTCACGTGGAAAAGTGCCATCATTTTTTCCGAAGGCCCCATGTCTGGGAGTCAACTTCCGCCTCATAAAATTCCACATGGAGCAAGATCCCTCACAGACCCAAGCTGCCACCGAGAAGGACTCTGGCTGCCCTTGCAGGGTCAAAACCCTCCTCCAAACTGACATCAAGAAACCGGGGGGCAGAGTTCTCTTTCTCAGAGAAAAGGGACACTATTTGTGACCCGGCACGAAGGCACTGTGCTCCCGGACGCCACCTGAAATGCCGCACGGATCAAGATCCTTCCCAGACCCAAGCTGCTATCAACTAGAACTCTGGCTGCATTTGTAGGGCTAAATGCCTCATAAAAGCTGGCATCATGGATCTGGGGGACTGAGTTTTCTTTCACGTGGAAAAGCGCTATTGTTTGTATCGAAGGCCCCATGTCTGGGAGTTGACTGCCGCCTCATGAAATTCCGCACGGAGCTGGATTCATCGCAGACCCAAGCTGCCACCGACGAGGATTCTGGCTGCCCTTGCGGAGCCAAAACCCTCCTCCAAACTGACATCAAGAAAGTGGGGGGCAGAGTTCTCTTTCTCAGAGAAAAGGGACACTTTTTGTGTCCCGGCACGAAGATACTGTGCTCCCGGATGCCTCCTGAAATTCCGCATGGATCAAGATCCCTCGCAGACCAAAGCTTCCCACAACAAGAGCCCTGGCAGCCCTTGCAGGGCCAAAACCCTCCTCCAAACTGACATCAAGAATCTGGGGTTCAGAGTTCTCTTTCTCAGAGAAAAGGGACACATTTGTGTCCCGGCCCTAAGGCACTGTGCTCCCAGATGCCTCCTGAAATTCTGTATGCATCAAGATAATTCGCTGACGCAAGCTGCCATCAACCAGGACTCTGGTTGCATTTGTAGGGCTTAAAACCTCCACCAACCTGACATCATGAATCTGGGGGCCTAAGGTTTCTTTCACGTGGAAAAACGCCATCGTTTGTATTGTAGGCCCCATGTCTCGGAGTCGACTGCTGCCTCTTCAAATTCCGCATGGAGCAAGACCCCTCACAGACCCAAGCCGCCACCGAATAGAGCCCTGGCTGCCCTCTCAGGGCCAAAACCCTCCTCCAAACTGACATCAAGAAAGTGGGGGGCAGAGTTCTCTTTCTCAGAGAAAAGGGACACTTTTTGTGTCCCGGCCCTAAGGCACTGTGCTCCCGGATGCCTCCTTAAATCCCGTATGGATCAAGATTTCTCGAAGACCCAAGCTGCCGCCGAGAAGGACCCTGGCTGCCCTTGCAGGGCCAAAACCCTCCTCCAAACTGACATCAAGAAACTGGGGAGCAAAGTTCTCTTTCTCAGAGAAAAGGGACACTGTTAGTGTCCCAGCCCGAAGGCACTGTGATCCCGGATGCCTCCTGAAATTCCGTATGGATCAAGATTCCTCGCAGACCCAAGCTGCCACCGACAGGGACCCTGGCTGCCTTGCAGGGCCAAAACCCTCCTCCAAACTGACACCAAGAAACTGGGGGGCAGAGTTCTCTTTCTCAGAGAAAAGGGACACTTTTTGTGTCCCGGCCCTAAGGCACTGTGCTCCCTGCTGCCTCCTGAAAATTCGTATGGATCAAGATTTTTCGCTGACGCAAGCTGCCATCAACCAGGACTCTGGTTGCATTTGTAGAGCTAAAACCCCCCACAAAACCGATATCATGAATCTGGGGGCCTAAGTTTTCTTTCACGTGGAAAAGTGCCATCATTTGTATCGTAGGCCCCCTGTCTGGGAGTCGACTGCCGCCTCTTCAAATTCCGCATGGAGCAAGATCCCTCACAGACCCAAGTTGCCACCGACAAGGACCCTGGCTGCCCTTGCAGGGCCAAAACCCTCCTCCAAACTGACATCAAGAAACTGGGGGGCAGAGTTCTCTTTCTCAGAGAAAAGGGACACTTTTAGTGTCCCGGCACGAAGATACTGTGCTCCCAGATGCCTCCTGAAATTCTGTATGCATCAAGATTATTCGCTGACGCAACCTGCCATCAACCAGGACTCTGGTTGCATTTGTAGAGCTAAAACCCTCCACCAAACCGACATCATGAATCTGGGGGCCTAAGGTTTCTGTCACGTGGAAAAGCGCCATCGTTTGTATTGTAGGCCCCATGTCTGGGAGTCGATTGCCGCCTCTTCAAATTCCGCATGGAGCAAGACCCGTCACAGACCCAAGCCGCCACCGAATAGAGCCCTGGCTGCCCTTGTAGGGCCAAAACCCTCCTCTAAACTGATATCAAGAAACTGGGGGGCAGAGTTCTCTTTCTCAGAGGGGAGAGGAGTTCTTTTTTATGTCCGTGCATGGGAACTTCTGGCTGTCCCGGATGCGTCCTGGAAGTTCTGTATGGATCAAGATTATTCGCCCGGCCGCAAGCAGCCAGCCAGCCTACGGACTCTGGCTTCATTTGTAGGGCTAAAACCCTCCACCAAACCATCATATCTGGGAGACAAAGGATTTTTCTTTCACCTTGGAAGAATTACCATCCGTCGTTTGTATCAGAATTTTATATGTCTGGGAATTCGACTGCTGCCTCTTCAAATTCCACGCTGGGCAAGATCCATCACAGACCCAAGCCGCCACCGAATTGAGCCCTGGCTGCCCTTCCAGGGCCAAAACCCTCCTCCAAACTGACCTCAAGAAACTGGGGGGCAGAGTTCTCTTTCTCAGAGAAAAGGGGGACTTTTTGTGTCCCGGCCCTAAGGCACTGTGCTCCCGGATGCCTCCTGAAATCCCGTATGGATCAAGATTTCTCGAAGACCCAAGCTGTCACCGAGAAGGACCCTGGCTGCCCTTGCAGGGCCAAAACCCTCCTCCAAACTGACATCAAGAAACTGGGGGGCAGACTTCTCTTTCTCAGAGAAAAGGGACAATTTTGATTATCGGCCCAAAGGCACTCTGCTCCCTGCTGCCTCTTCAAATTCCGTATGGATCAAGATTCCTCGCAGACCAAGCTGCCACCAACAAGGACCCTGGCTGCCCTTGCAGGGCCAAAACCGTCCTCCAAACTGACATCAAGAAAGTGGGGGGCAGAGTTCTCTTTCTCAGAGAAAAGGGACACTTTTTGTGTCCCGGCCCTAAGGAACTATTGTCCCTGGATGCGTCCTGAAATTCTGTATGGATCAAGAGTATTCGCTGACGCAACCTGCAATCAACCTGGTCTCTGGTTGCATTTGTAGAGCTAAAACCCTCCACCAAACCGACATCATGAATCTGGGGGACTAAGTTTTCTTTCACATGGAAAAGTGCCATCGTTTGTATCGAAGGCCCCATGTCTGGGAGTCGACTGCCGCCTCTTCAAATTCCGCATGGAGCAAGATCCCTCACAGACCCAAGCGAACACCGATTAAGACCCTGGCTGCCCTTGCAGGGCCAAAACCCTCCTCCAAACTGACATCAAGAAAGTGGGGGGCAGAGTTCTCTTTCTCAGAGAAAAGGGACACTTTTTGTGTCCCGGCCCTAAGGCACTGTGCTCCCGGAGGCCTCCTGAAATTCTGTATGGATCAAGATTCCTCGCACACCCAAGCTGCCACCGAGAAGGACCCTAGGTGCCCTTGCAGGGCCAAAACCCTCCTCCAAACTGACATCAAGAAACTGGGGGGCAGAGTTCTCTTTCTCAGAGAAAACAGACACTTTTTGTGTTCCGGGCCTAAGGGACTGTGCTCCTGGACGCCACCTGAAATGCCGCACGGATCAAGATCCTTCCCAGACCCAAGCTGCCATCAACTAGAACTCTGGCTGCAATTGTAGGGCTAAATGCCTCCTAAAACCTGGCATCATGGATCTGGGGGACTGAGTTTTCTTTCACATGGGAAAGCGCCATGGTTTGTATCGAAAGCCCCATGTCTGGGACTCGACAGCCGCCTCATGAAATTCTGCATGGATTAAGATTCCTCGCAGACCCAAGCTGCTACTGACAACGACATTGACTGCCCTTGTAGGGCCAAAATGCTCCTCCAAACTGACATCAAGAAACCGGGGGGCTGATTTCTCTTTCTCAGAGAAAAGGGACACTTTTGTGTCCCGGCCCGAAGGCACTGTGCTCCCGGACACCACCTGAAAGTCCGTATGGATCAAGATAATTTGCTGAAGCAAGCTGCCATCAACCAGGACTCTAGTTGCATTTGTAGGCCTAAAGCCTCCACCAAACCGACATCATGGATCTGGGGGACTGAGTTTTCTTTCACTTGGAAAAGCGCCATCGTTTTTATCGAAGGCCCCATGTCTGGGAGTCGACTGCCGCCTCTTCATATTCCGCATGGAGCAAGATCCCTCACAGACCCAAGCTGCCACCGACTACGACCCTGGCTGACCTTGCAGGGCCAAAACCCTCCTCCAAACTGACATCAAGAAACCGGGGGGCAGAGTTCTCTTTCTCAGAGAAAAGGGACTCTTTTTGTGTCCCGGCCTGAAGGCACTGTGCTCCCGGACACCAGCTGAAATCCCGTATGGATTAAGATTATTTGCTGACGCAACCTGCCATCAACCAGTACTCTAGTTGCATTTGTAGGGCTAAAACCCTCCACCAAACCGACATCATGAATCTGGGGGCCTAAGTTTACTTTCACGTGGAAAAGTGCCATCGTTTATATCGTAGGCCCCATGTCTGGGAGTCGACTGCCACCTCTTCAAATTCCGCATGGAGCAAGATCCCTCACAGACCCAAGCTGCCACAAAAAAGGACCCTGGCTGCACTTGCAGGGCCAAAGACCTCCTCCAAACTGACATCAAGGAACTGGGGGCAGAGTTCTCTTTCTCAGAGAAAAGGGACACTATTTGTGTCCCGGCCCGAAGGCACTGTCCTCCCGGACGCCACCTGAAATGCCGCACGGATCAAGATCCTTCCCAGATCCAAGCTGCCATCGACTAGAACTCTGGCTGCAATTGTAGGGCTAAATGCCTCCTAAAATCTGGCATCATGGATCTGGGGGGGACTGAGTTTTCTTTCACGTGGAAAAGCGCCATTGTTTGTATCGAAGGCCCCATGTCTGGGAGTTGACAGCAGCATGCTGAAATTCCGCATGGATTAAGTTTCCTCGCAGACCCAAGCTGCCACCGACAAGGACCCAGGCTGCACTTGCAGAGCCAAAACCCTCCTTCAAACTGACATCGTGAATCTAGGGGGCAGAGTTCTCTTTCTCAGAGAAAAGGGACACTTTTTGTGTCGCGGCCCGAAGGCACTCTTCTCCCTGACGCCACCTGAAATGCCGCACGGATCAAGATCCTTCCCAGACCCAAGCTGCCATCAACTAGAACTCTGGCTGCAATTGTAGGGCTAAATGCCTCCTAAAAACTGGCATCATGAATCTGGGGGCCTAAGGTTTCTTTCACGTGGAAAAGCGCCATTGTTTGTATTGTTGGCCCCACATCTGGGAGTCGACTGCCGCCACTTCAAATTCCGCATGGAGCAAGATCCCTCACAGACCCAAGCTACCACCGAATAGAGCCCTGGCTGCCCTTGCAGGGCCAAAACCCTCCGCCAAACTGACATGAAGAAACGGGGGGGCAAACTTCTCTTTCTCAGAGAAAACGGACACTTTTTGTGTTTCAGCCCGAAGGCACTGTGCTCCCGGATGCCTCCTGAAATTCCGTATGGATCAAGATACCTCGCAGACACCAGCTGCCACCAAAAAGAGCCCTGGCTGCCCTTGCAGGGCCAAAACCCTCCTCCAAACTGACATATAGAAACCGGGGGGCAGACTTCTCTTTCTCAGAGAAAAGGGACACTTTTTATGTCCTGGCCCTATAGAACTCTTTTCCCGGATGCGTCCTGAAGTTCTGCATGGATCAAGCCTATTCGCTGACGCAAGCAGCCATCAACCAGGACTCTAGTTGCATTTGTAGAGCTAAAACCCTCCACCACACCGACATCATTAATCTGGGGGCCTAAGTTTTCTTTCACGTGGAAAAGTGCCATCGTTTGTATCGAAGGCCCCATGTCACAGGAGTCGACTACCGCCTCTTCAAATTCCGCATGGAATGCAAGATCCCTCACAGACCAAGCTGCCACCGACTAGGACCCTGGCTTCCCACTTACGGGGCCAAGAGCCCTCCTCAAACTGACATCAAAGAGCACAGGGGGCAGAGCTCTCTTTCTCAGAGAAAACAGACACTGTATTTGTGTCCGGCCCTTAGGCACTGTGCTCCGGACACCTGAAATGCGCGCGGATCAGATCCTTCCAGACCCAAGCTGCTATCAACTAGAACGCTGGCTGCGTCTTAGGGCTAAATGCCTCCCTAAATCTGGCATCATGGATCTGGGACTGAGTTTTCTTTCATGTGGAAAGAAAGCACCATTGTTTGTATCGAGAGGCCCCATGTCTGGGGTTACGGCTGCCGCCCCTCGCAGAAATTCCGCATGGGCAAGATCCCTACCGCCAGACCCAAACTGCCACCGACAAGGACATTGACTTGCGCCTTGGGGTAAAATCCCTGAAACTGACATCAAGAAACTGGGGGGCAGAGTTCTCTTTCTCAGAGGAAAGGGACTCTTTTTGTGTCCCGGCCCGAAGGCACTGTACTCCTGGACGCCACCTGAAATTCCGTATGGATCAAGATCCTTCCCAGACCCAAGCTGCCATCAACTAGAACTCTGGCTGCAATTGTAGGGCTAAATGCCTCCTAAAAACTGGCATCATGGATCTGGGGGACTGAGTTTTCTTTCACGTGGAAAAGCGCCATTGTTTGTATCGAAGGCCCCATGTCTGGGAGTCGACAGCCACCTCTTGAAATTCCGCATGGAGCAAGATCCCTCACAGACCCAAGCTGCCACTGACAAGGACCCTGGCTGCCCTTGCAGGGCCAAAACCCTCCTCCAAACTGACATCAAGAAAGTGGGGGGCAGACTTCTCTTTCTCAGAGAAAAGGGACTCTTTTTTGTCCCGGCCCGAAGGCACTGTGCTCTCGGACGCCACCTGAAATGCCTCACGGATCAAGATCCTTCCCAGACCCAAGCTGCCATCAACTAGAACTCTAGTTGCAATTGTAGGGCTAAATGCCTCCTAAAACCTGGCATCATGGATCTGCGGGACTGAGATTTCCTTCACGTGGAAAAGCGCCATGGTTTGTATCGAAAGCCCCATGTCTGGGAGTCGACAGCCGCCTCATGAAGTTCCTCATGGACTAAGATTCCTCGCAGACCCAAGCTGCCACCGACAAGGACATTGACTGCCCTTGTAGGGCCAAAATCGTCCTCCAAACTTACATCAAGAAACCGGGGGGCTGACTTCTCTTTCTCAGAGGAAGCGGACACTTTGTGTCGGCCCGAAGCACTGCTCCCGGACACCACCTGAAATCCGGTATGGTTTTAGATTATTTACTGACGCAAAATGCCATCAACCAAACTCTAGTTGCATTTGTAGGGGTAAAACCCTCCACCAAACCGACATCATGAATCTGGGGGCCTAAGTTTTCTTTCGCGTGGAAAAGTGCCATCATTTGTATCGCAGGCCCCCTGTCTGGGATTCGACTGCCGCCTCTTCAAATTCCGCATGGAGCAAGATCCCTCACAGACCCAAGCTGCCACCGACAAGGACCCTGGCTGCCCTTGCAGGGCCAAAACCCTCCTCCAAGCTTACATCAAGAAGGTGGGGGGCAGAGTTCTCTATCTCAGAGAAAGGGACACTATTTG
>JAVTVJ010003446.1:0-14310 GCA_034509425.1 Eopsaltria australis
ATTCCACCGCGGGATAAGTCTTCCCAGACCCAAGCTGCCATCAACTAGAACTCTGGCTGCAATTGTAGGGCCTAAATGCCTCATAAAAACTGGCATCATGCATCTGGGGACTGAGTTTTTGCCACTTGGAAATCGCCATTGTTTGCGCCGAAGGCCACATATCTGGGAGTTGACAGCCGCGCCATTCCCACATGGATTAAAGATTCCTCGCAGACCCAAGCTGCCACCAAGAAGGACACTGACTGCCCTTGCAGGGCCAAAACCCTCCTCCAAACTGACATCAAGAAACCTGGGGGGCAGAGCTCTCTTTCTCAGAGAAAAGAACACTTTTGTGTCCCGGCCCTAAGGCACTCTGCTCCCGGACGCCACCTGAAATTCCGTATGAATCAAGATAATTCGCTGACGCAAGATGCCAGCAACCAGGCCTCTGGTTGCATTTGTAGGGCTAAAACCCCCAACAAAACCAATATCATGAATCTGGGGTCCTAAGTTTTCTTTCACGTGGAAAAGTGCCATCATTTGTATCGTAGGCCCCCTGTCTGGGAGTCGACTGCCGCCTCTTCAAATTCCGCATGGAGCAAGATCCCTCACAGACCCAAGCTGCCACCGAAAAGGACCTGGCTGCACTTGCAGGGCCAAAACCCTCCTCCAAACTGACATCAAGAAACTGGGGGGCAGAGTTCTCTTTCTCAGGGAAAGGGACACTTTTGTTTCACCGGCGCTAAGGCCTCTGCTCCCTGCTGCCTCCCTACAAAACTCCATTATGGATGAGATTCTCGCGAGACTGGCTTTGCCACCGAGAAGGACCTTGGCTGCCATTGCAGGGCCAAAACCCTCCTCCAAACTGACATCAAGAAAGTGGGGGGCAGAGTTCTCTTTCTCAGAGAAAAGGGACACTTTTTGTGTCCCGGCCCTAAGGCACTCTGCTCCCTGCTGCCTCCTGAAAATTCGGTATGGATCAAGATTCCTCGCAGACCTAAAGTACCAAAATAAAGAGCCCTGGCTGCCCTTGCAGGGCCAAAACCCTCCTCCAAACTGACATCAAGAAAGTGGGGGGCAGAGTTCTGTTTCTCAGAGGAAAGGGAGACTTTTTTTTCTCGGCCCGAAGGCACTGTGCTCCCTGCTGCCTCCTGAAATTCCGTATGGATCAAGTTCCTTTGCAGACCCAAGCTGCCACCACCGACAAGGACCCTGGCTGCCCTTGCAGGGCCAAAACCCTCCTCCAAACTGACATCAAGAAAGTGGGGGGCAGAGTTCTCTTTCTCAGAGAAAGGGGACACTTTTTTGTCATGGCCCTAAGGCACTGTTCTCCCGGAGGCCTCCGGAAAATCCGTACGGACCAAGATCCTTCCCAGACCCAAGCTGCCATCAACTAGAACACTGGCTGCAATTGTGGGGCTAAATGCCTCCTAAAAACTGGCATCATGCATCTGGGGGACTGAGTTGTCCTTCACTTGGAAAAGCGCCATTGTTTGCATCGAAGGCCACATATCTGGGAGTTGACAGCCGCATGCTGAAATTCCACATGGATTAAGATTCCTCGCAGACCCAAGCTGCCACCAAAAGGACCCTGGCTGCCCTTGCAGGGCCAAAACCCTCCTCCAAACTGACATCAAGAATGTGGGGGGCAGAGTTCTCTTTCTCAGAGGAAAGGGACACTTTTTGTTTCTCGGCCCTCAGGCAATCTGCTCCCTGCTGCCTCCTGAAATTCCGTATGGATCAAGTTTCTTCACAGACCCAAGCTGCCAACGACAGGGACCCTGGCTGCCCTTGCAGGGCCAAAACCCTCCTCCAAACTGACATCAAGAAACTGGGGGGCAGAGTTCTCTTTCTCAGAGAAAAGGGACACTTTTTGTGTCCGGCCCTAAGGACCTCTGCTCCCGGACGCCACCTGAAATTCCGTATGGATCAAGATTATTCGCTGACGCAAGCTGCCATCAACCAGGACTCTGGTTGCATTTGTAGGGCTGAAACCCTCCCCCAAACCGACATCATGAATCTGGGGGCCTAAGTTTTCTTTCACGTGGAAAAGTGCCATCATTTGTATCGTAGGCACCCTGTCTGGGAGTGGACTGCCGCCTCTTCAAATTCCACATGGAGCAAGATCCCTCACAGACCAGAGCTGCCACCGACTAGGACCCTGGCTGCCCTTGCAGGGCCAAAACCCTCCTCCAAACTGACATCAAGAAACTGCGGGGCAGAGCTCTCTTTCTCCGAGAAAAGGGACACTTTTTGTGTCCCGGCCCTAAGGCACTCTGCTCCCGGACACCACCTGAAATGCCGCATGGATCAAGATCCTTCCCAGACCCAAGCTGCCATCAGCAAGAACTCTGGCTGCAATTGTAGGGCTAAATGCCTCCTAAAAACTGGCATCATGCATCTGGGGTACTGAGTTTTCTTTCACATGGAAAAGCGCCATTGTTTGAATCGAAGGCCACATATCTGGGAGTTGACAGCCGCATGCTGAAATTCCGCATGGATTAAGATTCCTCGCAGACCAAGCTGCCACCGACAAGGACCCTGGCTGCCCTTGCAGGGCCAAAACCGTCCTCCAAACTGAGATCAAGAAACTGGGGGGCAGAGTTCTCTTTCTCAGAGAAAAGGGACACTTTTTGTGTCCCGGCCCTAAGGCACTCTGCTCCCTGCTGCCTCCCTAAATCCCGTATGGATCAAGATTATTCGCTGACGCAAGATGCCATCAACCAGGACTCTGGTTGCATTTGTAGAGCTAAAACCCTCCACCAACCCGATATCATGAATCTGGGGGCCTAAGTTTTCTTTCACGTTGAAAAGTGCCATCATTTGTATCGTAGGCCCCCTGTCTGGGAGTCGACTGCCGCCTCTTCAAATTCCGCATGGAGCAAGATCCCTCACAGACCCAAGCTGCCACCGACAAGGAACCTGGCTGCCCTTGCAGGGCCAAAACCCTCCTCCAAACTGATATCAAGAAACTGGGGGGCAGAGTTCTCTTTCTCAGAGAAAAGGCCTCTTTCTCAGAGAAAAGGCACACTTTTTGTGTCCTGGCCATAATGCACTGTGCTCCCTGCTGCCTCCTGAAAATTCGTATGGATCAAGATTTCTCGCAGACCCAAGGTGCCACCGAGAAGGACCCTGGCTGCCCTTGCACGGCCAAAACCCTCATCCAAACTGACATCAAGAAACTGGGGGACAGAGTTCTCTTTCTCAGAGAAAAGGGACACTTTTTGTGTCCCGGCTCTAAGGCACACTGCTCCCGGACGCCACCTGAAATGCCACACGGATAAAGATCCTTCCCAGACCCAAGCTGCTATCAGCTAGAACTCTGGCTGCAAATGTAGGGCTAAATGCCTCCTAAAAACTGGCATCATGCATCTGGGGGACTGAGTTTTCTTTCACATGGAAAAGCGCCATCGTTTGTATCGGAGGCACCATGTCTGAGATTTGACTGCTGCGTGTGGAAATTCTGCATGGATTAAGATTCTTCGCAGACCCAAGCTGACACCAAACAGGACACTGACTGCCCTTGCAGGGCCAAAACCCTCCTCCAAACTGACATCAAGAAACTGGGGGGCAGAGTTCTCTTTCTCAGAAAAGGGACACATTTTGTTTCTCGGCCCCAAGGCACTCTTCTCCCTGCTGCCTCCTGAAATTCCGTATGGATCAAGATTGTCGCTGGCCTTGAAGCTGCCATCAACCAGGACTCTGGTTTGCATTTGTAGGGCGAAAACCCTCCACCAAACCGATATCCTGAATCTGGGGGCCTAAGTTTTCTTTCACGTGGAAAAGTGCCATCATTTGTATCGTAGGACCCCTGTCTGGGAGTCGACTGCCGCCTCTTCAAATTCAGCGTGGAGCAAGATCCCTCACAGACCCAAGCTGCCACCGACAAGGACCCTGGCTGCCCTTGCAGGGCCTAAACCCTCCTCCAAACTGACATCAAGAAACTGGGGGGCAGAGTTCTCTTTCTCAGAGAAAAGGGACACTTTTTGTGTCCCGGCCCGAAGGCACTGTGCTCCCGGACGCCACCTGAAATTCCGTATGGATCGAGATCCTTCCCAGACCCAAGCTACCATCAACTAGAACTCTGGCTGCAATTGTAGGGCTAAATGCCTCCTTAATACTGGCATCATGGATCTGGGGGACTGAGTTTTCTTTCACATGGAAAAGCGCCATTGTTTGTATCGAAGGCCACATACCTGGGAGTCGACAGCCGCATGCTGTAATTCCACATGGATTAAGATTCCTTGCAGACCCAAGCTGCCACCAAGAAGGATGCTGGTTGCCTTTGCAGGGCCAAAACCCTCCTCCAAACTGACATCAGGAAACTGGGGGGCAGAGTTCTCTTTCTCAGAGAAAAGGGACACTTTTTGTGTCCCGGCCCTAAGGCACTCTGCTCCCGGACGCCACCCACCTGGGGAAATTCCATTATGGATCAAGATTTTTCGCTGACGCAAGCTGCCATCAACCAGGACTCTGGTTTGCATTTATGGGAGCTAAAACCCCACAAAACCAGTATCATGAATCTAGGGGCCTAAGTTTCCTTTCCACGTGGATAAGTGCCATCATTTTGTATATTAGGCCCCCTGTCACAGGGAATTAGACTGCCGCCTCTTCAAATTCCATGGGCAAGATCCCTCACAGACCCAAGCTGCCACCGGCAAGGACCCTGGCTGCCCCTTGCAGAACCAAAACCCTCCCTCAAACTGATGACATCAAGAAACTGGGGGCAGGTTCTCTTTCTCAGAAAAGGGACACTTTTTGTTTCGGCCCTAAGGCACTGTGCTCCCTGCTTCCTCCTGAGAATCCGTATGGATCAAGATTCCTCGGAGACCCAAGCTGCCACCGACAAGGATCCGGGCTGCCCTTGCAGGGCCAAACCCTCCTCCAAACTTTCATCAAGAAACTGTGGGGCAGACTTCTCTTTCTCAGAGAAAAGGGACACTTTTTGTGTCCCGGCCCTAAGGCACTGTTCTCCCGGATGCCTCCTGATAATCCGTATGGATCATCATCCTTCCCAGACCCAAGCTGCCATCAACTAGAACTCTGGCTGCAATTGTAGGGCTAAATGCCTCTAAAAACTGGCATCATGGATATGGGGGGGTTGAGTTTTCTTTCACATGGAAATGCGCCATTGTTTGTATCGAAGGCCACTTATCTGGGAGTTGACAGCCGCATGCTGAAATTCCGCATGGATTAAGATTCCTCCTGAATTAAGCACCACCGACGGGACCCTGGCTGCCCTTACAGGGGCAAAACCCTCTCAAACTGACATCAAGGAAACTGGGGCAGAGTTCTCTCTTTCTCAGAGAAAGAACACTTTTTGGTGTCCCGGCCCTAAGGCACTTTCTATTGCTCCCGGATGCCACCTGAAATTCCGTATGAATCAAGATTATTCGCTGACGCAAGATGCCAGCAACCAGGCCTCTGGTTGCATTTGTAGGGCTAAAACCCCCAACAAAACCGATATCATGAATCTGGGGGTCTAAGTTTTCTTTCCCGTGGAAAAGTGCCATCATTTGTATCATAGGCCCCCTTTCTGGGAGTCGACTGCCGCCTCTTCAAATTCCGCATGGAGCAAGAACCCTCACAGCCCCAAGCTGCCACCGACTAGGACCCTGGCTGCACTTGCAGGACCAAAACCCTCCTCCAAACTGACATCAAGAAACTGGGGGGCAGAGTTCTCTTTCTCAGAGGAAGGGGACGCTTTTGTTTCTCAGCTAAGGCACTCTGCTCCCTACTTGCCTCCTAAAAATTCCGTGCGTTGAGATTCCCTCGCCAGACCCAAGCTGCCACCGAGAAGGGACCCTGAGAAGCTGCCTTGGAGCCAAAACCCTCCTCAAACTGACATCGAAACCGGGGCAGAGTTCTCTTTCTCAGAGAAAGGGACACTTTTTGTATCCCGGCCCTAAGGCACTGTGCTCCCTGCCGCCTCTTCAAATTCCGCATGGAGCAAGATCCCTCACAGACCCAAGCTGCCACCGACAAGGACCCTGGCTGCCCTTGCAGGGAAAAAACCCTCCTCCAAACTGACATCAAGAAAGTGGGGGGCAGAGTTCTCTTTCTCAGAGGAAAGGGACACAATTTTTTTCTCGGCCCTAAGGCACTGTGCTCCCTACGGCCTCCTGAAATTCCGTATGGATCAAGATCCCTCACAGACCAAAGCACCCACCGACAAATCCGGGCTGCCCTTGCAGGGCCAAACCCTCCTCCAAACTTTCATCAAGAAACTGAGGGGCAGAGTTCTCTTTCTCAGTGAAAAGGGACACTTTTTGTCCCGGCCCTGAACACTATTATGCTCCCGGGCCAGCTACCTGAAATGCCACATGGATCAAGATCCTTCCCAGACCCAAGCTGCCATCAACTAGAACTCACAGCTGCAATTGCTTGGGGATAAATGCCTCCCTAAAACTGGCATCATGCATCTGGGGGACTGAGTTTTTCTTTCACTTGGATATGCGCCATTGTTTGCATCGAAGGCCACATATCTGGGATTTGACAGCCGCATGCTGAAATTCCGCATGGATTAAGATTCCTCACAGACCTAGGCTGCCACCAAAAAGGACACTGACTGCCCTTGCAGGGCCAAAACCCTCCTCCAAACTGACATCAAGAAACTGGGGGGCAGAGTTCTCTTTCTCAGAGGAAAGGGACACTTATTGTTTCTCGGCCCTCAGGCAATCTGCTCCCTGCTGCCTCCTGAAATTCCGTATGGATCAAGTTTCTTCACAGACCCAAGCTTCCACCGACAGGGACCCTGGCTGCCCTTGCAGGGCCAAAACCCTCCTCCAAACTGACATCAAGAAACTGGGGGGCAGAGTTCTCTTTCTCAGAGAAAAGGGACACTTTTTGTGTCCCGGCCCTAAGGCACTCTGCTCCCTGCTCCCTCCTGAAAATTCGTATGGATCAACATTTTTCGCTGACGCAAGCTACCATCAACCAGGACTCTGGTTGCATTTGTAGGGCTAAAACCCCCCACAAAACCGATATCATGAATCTGGGGGCCTAAGTTTTCTTTCACGTGGAAAAGTGCCATCATTTGTATCGTAGGCCCCCTGTCTGGGAGTGGACTGCCGCCTCTTCAAATTCCACATGGAGCAAGATCCCTCACAGACCAGAGCTGCCACCGACTAGGACCCTGGCTGCCCTTGCAGGGCCAAAACCCTCCTCCAAACTGACATCAAGAAACTGCGGGGCAGAGCTCTCTTTCTCCGAGAAAAGGGACACTTTTTGTGTCCCGGCCCTAAGACACTCTGCTCCCGTACGCCACCTGAAATGCCACACGAATCAAGATCCTTCCCAGACCCAAGCTGCCATTAACTAGAACTCTGGCTGCAATTGTAGGGCTAAATGCCTCATAAAAACTGGCATCATGGAACTGGGGGACTGAGTTTTCTTTCACTTGGAAAAGCGCCATTCTTGGATCGAAGGCCACATATCTTGGAGTTGACAGCCGCATGCTAAAATTCCGCATGGATTAAGATTCCTCGCAGTCCCAAGCTCTCACCGACAAGGATCCTGGCGGCCCTTGCAGGGCCAAAACCCTCCTCCAAACTGACATCAAGAAAGTGGGGGGCAGAGTTCTCTTTCTAAGAGAAAAGGACACTTTTTGTTTCCCGGCCCTAAGTCACTCTGCTCCCGGACGCCACCTGAAATTCCGTATGGATCAAGATTATTTGCTGGCGCAAGCTGCCATCAACCAGGACTCTGGTTGCATTTGTAGGGCTAAAACCCTCCACCAAACCGACATCATGAATCTGGGGGCCTAAGTTTTCTTTCACGAGGAAAAGTGCCATCATTTCTATCGTAGGCCCCCTGTCTGGGAGTCGACTGCCACCTCTTCAAATTCTGCATGGAGCAAGATCCCTCACAGACCCAAGCTGCCACCGACAAGGAACCTGGCTGCCCTTGCAGGGCCAAAACCCTCCTCCAAACTGATATCAAGAAACTGGGGGGCAGAGTTCTCTTTCTCAGAGAAAAGGCACACTTTTTGTGTCCCGGCCCTACGGCACTCTGCTCCCTGCTTCCTCCAGATATTCCGTAAGGATCAAGATTGGTCGCAGTCCCAAGCAGCCACTGACAAGGACCCTGGCTGCCCTTGCAGGGCCAAAACCCTCCTCCGAACTTACATCAAGAAAGTGGGGGGCAGAGTTCTCTTTCTCAGAGAAAAGGGAAACTTTTTGTGTCCCGGCCCTAAGGCACTGTGCTCCCTGCTGCCTCCTGAAACTCCGTATGGATAAAGATTCCTCGCAGACCCAAGCTGGCACCAAAAAGTACCCTGGCTGCCCTTGCAGGGCCAAAACCCTCCTCCAAACTGACATCAAGAAACTGGGGGGCAGAGTTCTCTTTCTCAGAGAAAAGGGACACTTTTTGTGTCCCGGCCCTAAGGCACTGTGCTCCCTGCTTCCTTCTAATATTCCGTATGGATCAAGACTCCTCGCAGACCCAAGCAGCCACCGACAAGGACGATGGCTGCCCTTGCAGGGCCAAAACCCTCCTCCAAACTGACATCAAGAAACTGGGGGGCAGACTTCTCTTTCTCAGAGAAAAGGGACACTTTTTGTGTCCCAGCCCTAAGGCAGTGTGCTCCCTGCTTCCTCCTGGAATTCCACATGGATTAAGATTCCTTGCAGACCCAAGCTGCCACCAAGAAGGATGCTGGTTGCCTTTGCAGGGCCAAAACCCTCCTCCAAACTGACATCAAGAAACTGGAGGGCAGACTTCTCTTTCTCAGAGAAAAGGGACAACTTTTGTGTCGCGGCCCTAAGGCACTGTGCTCCCCGGACGGCGCCACCTGAAATTCCGTATGAATCAAGATTTTTGCTGACGCAAGCTGCCATGTATGGGACGCTGTAGTTTGCATTTTATGAGTCCTAAAACCCTCCACAAACAGACATCATGAATCCTGCATTTTGGTTTTCTTTCACGTGGAAAGATTGCCATCCTTATGAATGCATTAGGCCCCACCACTGTCTGGGAGTCGACTGCCACCTCTTCAAATTCCGCATGGAGCAAGATCCCTCACAGATCCAAGCTGCCACCGACAAGGACCCTGGCTGCCCTTGCAGGGCCAAAACCCTCCTCCAAACTGACATCAAGAAACTGGGGGGCAGACTTCTCTTTCTCAGAGTAAACGGACACTTTTTGTATCCCGGCCCGAACGCACTCTGCTCCCTGCTTCCTCCTGAATATTCGTATGGATCAAGATTCCTTGCAGACCCAAGCTGCCACAATAAAGAGCCCTGGCTGTCCTTGCAGGGCCAAAACCCTCCTCCAAACTGACATCAAGAAACTGGGGGGCAGAGCTCTCTTTCTCTGAGAAAAGGGACACTTTTTGTGTCCTGGCCATAATGCACTGTGCTCCCTGCCGCCTCCTGAAATTTCGTATGGATCAAGATTTCTCGCAGACCCAAGGTGCCACTGAGAAGGACCCTGGCTGCCCTTGCACGGCCAAAACCCTCCTCCAAACTGACATCAAGAAAGTGGGGGGCAGAGTTCTCTTTCTCAGAGAAAAGGGACACTTTTTGTGTCTCGGCTCTAAGGCACTCTGCTCTAGGACGCCACCTGAAATGCCACACGGATAAAGATCCTTCCCAGACCCAAGCTGCTATCAACTAGAACTCTGGCTGCAAATGTAGGGCTAAATGCCTCCTAATAACTGGCATCATGGATCTGGGGGACTGAGTTTTCTTTCACATGGAAAAGCGCCATCGTTTGTATCAGAGGCCCCATATCTGAGATTTGACTGCTGCGTGCGGAAATTCTGCACAGATTAAGATTCTTCGCAGACCCAAGCTGCCACCAAGAAGGACCCTGGATGACCTTGCAGGGCCAAAACCATCCTCCAAACTGACATCAAGAAACTGGGGTCAGAGCTCTCTTTCTCAGAGAAAAGAACACTTTTTGTGTCCCGGCCCTAAGGCACTCTGCTCCCGGACGCCACCTGAAATTCCGTATGAATCAAGATTTTTTGCTGACGCAAGCTGCCATCAACCAGGACGCTGGTTGCATTTGTAGGTCTAAAACCCTCCACCAAACAGACATCATGAATCTGGGCCCTAAGTTTTCTTTCACGTGGAAAAGTGCCATCATATGAATCGTAGGCCCCCTGTCTGGGAGTCGACTGCCGCCTCTTCAAATTCCGCATGGAGCAAGATCCCTCACAGACCCAAGCTGCCACCGATAAGGACCCTGGCTGCCCTTGCAGGGCCAAAACCCTCCTCCAAACTGACATTCAAGAAAGTGGGCGGCAGACTTCTCTTCTCAGAAGGTAACGGACACTTTTTTGTTATCCCGGCCCTGAAACGCACTCTGCTCCCTGCTTCCTCCTGAATATTCGTATGGATCAAGATTCCTTGCAGACCCAAGGGGCCACCATAAAGAGCCCTGGCTGTCCTTGCAGGGCCAAAACCCTCCTCCAAACTGACATCAAGAAACTGGGGGGCAGAGCTCTCTTTCTCTGAGAAAAGGGACACTTTTTGTGTCCTGGCCATAATGCACTGTGCTCCCTGCCGCCTCCTGAAATTTCGTATGGATCAAGATTTCTCGCAGACCCAAGGTGCCACTGAGAAGGACCCTGGCTGCCCTTGCACGGCCAAAACCCTCCTCCAAACTGACATCAAGAAAGTGGGGGGCAGAGTTCTCTTTCTCAGAGAAAAGGGACACTTTTTGTGTCTCGGCTCTAAGGCACTCTGCTCTAGGACGCCACCTGAAATGCCACACGGATAAAGATCCTTCCCAGACCTAAGCTGCTATCAACTAGAACTCTGGCTGCAAATGTAGGGCTAAATGCCTCCTAAAAACTGGCATCATGGATCTGGGGGACTGAGTTTTCTTTCACATGGAAAAGCGCCATCGTTTGTATCAGAGGCCCCATATCTGAGATTTGACTGCTGCGTGCGGAAATTCTGCACAGATTAAGATTCTTCGCAGACCCAAGCTGCCACCAAGAAGGACCCTGGATGACCTTGCAGGGCCAAAACCATCCTCCAAACTGACATCAAGAAACTGGGGTCAGAGCTCTCTTTCTCAGAGAAAAGAACACTTTTTGTGTCCCGGCCCTAAGGCACTCTGCTCCCGGACGCCACCTGAAATTCCGTATGAATCAAGATTTTTTGCTGACGCAAGCTGCCATCAACCAGGACGCTGGTTGCATTTGTAGTGCTAAAACCCTCCACCAAACAGACATCATGAATCTGGGGGCCTAAGTTTTCTTTCACGTGGAAAAGTGCTATCATATGAATCGTAGGCCCCCTGTTTGGGAGTCGACTGCCGCCTCTTCAAATTCCGTATGGATCAAGATCCCTCACAGACCCAAGCTGCCACCGACAAGGACCCTGGCTGCCCTTGCAGGGCCAAAACCCTCCTCCAAACCGACATCAAGAAACTGTGGGGCAGAGTTCTCTTTCTCAGAGAAAAGGGACACTTTTTGTGTCCCGGCCCTAAGGCACTCTGCTCCCGGACGCCACCTGAAATGCCGCATGGATCAAGATCCTTCCCAGACCCAAGCTGCCATCAACTAGAACTCTGTCTGCAATTTTAGGGCTAAATGCCTCCTAAAAACTGGCATCATCCATCTGGAGGTCTGAGTTTTCTTTCACATGGAAAAGCGCCATTGTTTTTATCGAAGGCCACATACCTGGGAGTTGACAGCCGCATGCTGAAATTCCACATGGATTAAGATTCCTTGCAGACCCAAGCTGCCACCAAGAAGGATGCTGGTTGCCTTTGCAGGGCCAAAACCCTCCTCCAAACTGACATCAAGAAACTGGGGGGAAGAGTTCTCTTTCTCAGAGAAAAGGGACACTTTTTGTGTCCCGGCCTAAAGGCACTCTGCTCCCGGACGCCACCTGAAATTCCGTATGAATCAAGATTATTCGCTGACGCAAGCTGCCATCAACCAGGACTCTGGTTGCATTTGTAGGGCTAAAACCCTCCACCAAACCGACATCATGAATCTGGAGGCCTAAGTTTTCTTTCACGTGGAAAAGTGCCATCATTTCTATCGCAGGCCCCCTGTCTGGGAGTCGACTGCCGCCTCTTCAAATTCCGCATGGAGCAAGAAATTTCACAGACCCAAACTGCTACCGACAAGGACCCTGGCTGCCCTTGCAGGGCCAAAACCCTCCTCCAAACTGACATCAAGAAACTGGGGGGCAGAGCTCTCTTTCTCAGAGGAAACGGACAATTTTTGTGTCCCGGCCCTAAGGCACTGTGCTCCCTGCTGCCTCCTGAAATTCCGTATGGATCAAGATTCCTCACAGACCCAAACAGCCACCGACAAGAACCCTGGCTGCCCTTGCAGGGCCAAAACCCTCCTCCAAACTGACATCAAGAAAGTGGGGGGCAGAGTTCTCTTTCTCAGAGAAAAGGGACTTTTTGTGTCCCGGCCCTAAGGCACTGTGCTCCCTGCTGCCTCCTGAAATTCCCTATGGATAAGAATCCCTCGCAGACCCAAGCTGCCACCGACAGGGATCCGGGCTGCCCTTGCAGGGCCAAACCCTCCTCCAAATTTTCTTCACGAAACTGGGGGGCAGAGTTCTCTTTCTCAGAGAAAAGGGACACTTTTTGTGTCCTGGCCCTAAGGCACTCTGCTCCCGGACGCCACCTGAAATTCCGTATGGATCAAGATTATTCGCTGACGCAAGATTCCATCAACCAGGACTCTGGTTGCATTTGTAGGGCCAAAACCCTCCACCAAACCGACATCATGAATCTGGGGGCCTAAGTTTTCTTTCACGTGGAAAAATGCCATCATATATATCGTAGGCCCCCTGTCTGAGAGACGACTGCCGCCTCTTCAAATTCCGCATGGAGCAAGATGCCTCGCAGACCCAACCTGCCACCGACAAGGACCCTGGCTGTTCTTTGCAGGCCAAAACTCCTACTCCAAACTGACATCAAGAAACTGGGGGCAGACTTCTCAGAGGGAAACGGACAATTTTGTGTCCCGCCCTAAGGCACTGTGCCCTGCTTCCTCCTGATATTCGTGATGGATCAAGATCTCTGCAGACCCAAGCTGCCACCGACAAGGACCCTGGCTGCCCTTGCAGGGCCAAAACCCTCCTCCAAACTGACATCAAGAAACTGGGGGGCAGACTTCTCTTTCTCAGAGAAAAGGGACACATTTTGTGTCCCGGCCCTAAAGCACTGTGCTCCCTGCTGCCTCCTGATAGTCTGTATGGATCAAGATTCCTCGCAGACCCAAGCTGCCACCGACAGGGACCCTGGCTGCCCTTGCAGGGCCAAACCCTCCTCCAAACTGACATCAAGAAACTGGGGGGCAGAGTTCTCTTTCTCAGAGTAAAGGGACACTTTTTGCGTCCCGGCCCTAAGGCACTCTGCTCCCTAACGCCACCTGAAATGCCACACGGATCAAGATCCTTCCCACACACAACCTGCCATCAACTAGAACTCTGGCTGCAATTGTAGGGCTAAATGCCACCTAAAAACTGGCATCATACATCTGGGGGACTGAGTTTTCTATCACATCGAAAAGCGCCATCATTTGTATCGAAGGCCCCATGTCTGGGATTTGACTGCTACTTGCGGAAATTCCGCATGGATTAAGACGCCTCGCAGACCCAAGCTGCCACCAAAAAGGACACTGACTGCCCTTGAAGGGCCAAAACCCTCCTCCAAACTGACATCAAGAAAGTGGGGGGCAGAGCTCTCTTTCTCAGAGAAAAGGGGATCTTCTTTTGTCCCGGCCCTTAAGCACTCTGCTCCCGGACGCCACCTGAATTTCCGTATGGATCAAGATTTTTCACTGACGCAAGCTGCCATCAACCAGGACTCTGGTTGCATTTGTAGGGCTAAAACCCTCCACCAAACCGACATCATGAATCTGGAGGCCGAAGTTTTCTTTCACGTGGAAAAGTGCCATCATATGTATCGTAGGCCCTCTGTCTGGGAGTCGACTGCCGCCTCTTCAAATTCCGCATGGAGCAAGATCCCTCACAGACCCAAACAGCCACCGACAAGGACCCTTGCTGCCCTTGCAGGGCCAAAACCCTCCTCCAAACTGACATCAAGAAACTGGGGGGCAGAGTTTTCTTTCTCAGAGAAAAGGGACACTTTTTGTGTCCCGGCCCTAAGGCACTCTGCTCCCCGCTGCCTCCTGAAAATTCGTTTGGATCAAGATTCCTCGGAGACCCAAGGTGCCACAATAAAGAGCCCCGGCTTCCCTTGGAGGGCCAAACTCTCCTCCAAACTGACATCAAGAAACTGGGGGGCAGAGTTCTCTTTCTCAGAGAAAACGGAAACTTTTTGTTTCTCGGCCCTAAGGCACTGTGCTCCCTGCTGCCTCCTGATATTCCGTATGGATCAAGATTC
>JAVTVJ010003447.1:0-12779 GCA_034509425.1 Eopsaltria australis
AAAAGTCAATGTTCAATGTCAATGGGTCAAATTTTGGGATAAAAACGCCCTCGTTGGTCCAAAACCTACATTCTGGTCAATGGGGATGAATTTTTGGGATAAAAATGCTCCAATTGGGTGAAAAAGTCAACGTTGGATGGAAAAGTCAAGGTTGGAACTCGACAGGGATGAGTTTTGGGATAAAAACGCTCCAATTGGACGGAAAAGTCAACTTTGGGTGGAAAGCCAATATTGGACTTCCATGGGGACACATTTTAGGATAAAAACGCCCCAATTGGGTAGAAAAGTCAACGTCGGACATCAACGAGGATGGATTTGGAATAAAAATGCCCCGTTGGGTGGAAAAGCCAACGCTGGGCCTCAAGGGGGATGGATTTTTGGATAAAAACACCCAGTTGGGTGGAAAAGTCAAGATTCAACATCAATGGGACAAATTTCGGGATAAAAACGCTCCCTTGGACCAAACCCCAAGATTTTGGTCAATGGGGAAGAATTTTGGGGTAAAAACTCCCTAATTGTATGGAAAAGTCAATGTAGGACCTCAATGGGGATGAATTTGGTGTAAAAAGGCCCAGTTGGGTGGAAAAGCCAATGTTGGGTGGAAAAGTCAAGGTTCAACATCAATGGGACAAATTTTGGGATAAAAACGCCCCCGTTGGATCAAACCCCACGACTTTGGTCAATGGGGATGAATTTTGGGATAAAAACGCTCCAATTGGGTAGAAAAGTCAAAAATGGGCATCAATGAGGATGGATTTGTGATAAAAATGCCCCAATTGTGTGGGAAAGCCGATGTTGGGTGGAAAAGTAATTGTTCAATGTCAATGGGAAAAATTTCGGGATAAAAACGCCCCCGTTGGACCAAACCCCAAGATTTTGGTCAATGGGGATGAATTTTGGGATAAAAACGCTCCATTTGGGTGAAAAAGTCAACGTTGGATGGAAAAGTCACGGTTGGATCTCAACAGGGATGAGTTTTGGGATAAAAACGCTCCAATTGGACGGAAAAGTCAATGTTGGGTGAAAAGTCAATGTTGGACCTCAACGGGGACAAATTTTGGGATAAAAACGCCCCCGTTGGACCAAACCCGAAGAGTTTGGTCAATGGGGATGAATTTTTGGGATAAAAACGTCCCAATTGGGTGAAAAAGTCAACGTTGGATGGAAAAGTCAAGGTTGGAACTCGACAGAGATGAGTTTTGGGATAAAAACGCTCCAATTGGACGGAAAAGTCAACTTTGGGTGGAAAAGCCAATATTGGACTTCCATGGGGACACATTTTAGGATAAAAACACCCCAATTGGGTAGAAAAGTCAACGTAGGACATCAACGAGGATGGATTTGGAATAAAAATGCCCAGTTGGGTGGAAAAGCCAACGCTGGGCCTCAAGGGGGATGGATTTTTGGATAAAAACACCCAGTTGGGTGGAAACGTCAAGATTCAACATCAATGGGACAAATTTCGGGATAAAAACGCTCCCTTTGGACCAAACCCCAAGATTTTGGTCAATGGGGAAGAATTTTGGGGTAAAAACTCCCTAATTGTATGAAAAAGTCAATGTTGGACCTCAATGGGGATGAATTTGGGGTAAAAAGGCCCAGTTGTGTGGAAAAGCCAATGTTGGGTGGAAAAGTCAAGGTTCAACATCAATGGGACAAATTTTGAGATAAAAACGCCCCAATTGGGTAGAAAAGTCAACGTCGGACATCAACGAGGATGGATTTGGAATAAAAATGCCCAGTTGGGTGGAAAAGCCAACGCTGGGCCTCAAGGGGGATGGATTTTTGGATAAAAACACCCAGTTGGGTGAAAAAGTCAAGATTCAACATCAATGGGACAAATTTCGGGATAAAAACGCTCCCTTTGGACCAAACCCCAAGATTTTGGTCAATGGGGAAGAATTTTGGGGTAAAAACTGCCTAATTGCATGGAAAAGTCAATGTTGGACCTCAATGGGGATGAATTTGGGGTAAAAAGGCCCAGTTGGGTGGAAAAGCCAATGTTGGGTGGAAAAGTCAAGGTTCAACATCAATGGGACAAATTTTGGGACAAAAACGCCCCCGTTGGATCAAAACCCATGACTTTGGCCAATGGGGATGAATTTTGGGATAAAAATGCTCCAATTGGGTAGAAAAGTCAACGTTGGGCATCAATGAGGATGGATTTGTGATAAAAATGCCCCAATTGGGTGGAAAAGTCAGGTGGGTGGAAAGTCAATGTATGGGACTCAATGGGGACAATTGGGATAAAAACTCCCCATACACAAAACCGTATAGATTTTGGTCTCAATGGGGTTAATCTTGGGATAAACACCCAATTGGGTGAAAAAGATCAACGTTGGATGGAAAAGTCAAGGTTGGAACTCACAGGGATGAGTTTTGGGAATAAAAACGCTCCAATTGGACGGAAAATTAACATGGGGTGGAAAAGCCAATTTGGACCTCAATGGGGACAAATTTTGGGATAAAAACGCCCTGTTGTCCAAACCCCACATTCTGGTCATGGGGATGAATTTTGGGATAAAAACACGCGCAATTTGGAACCGGAAAAAGTCAACGTTGGGTGGAAAACTCACATATGGACTTCAAGGGGAATAATTTTGGGATAAAAACGCTCCCTTTGGACCAAACCCCAAGATTTTGGTCAATGGGGAAGAATTTTGGGGTAAAAACTCCCTAATTGTATGGAAAAGTCAATGTTGGACCTCAATGGGGATGAATTTGGGGTAAAAAGGCCCAGTTGGGTGGAAAGCCAATGTTGGGTGGAAAAGTCAAGGTTCAAATCAATGGGAAAAATTTCGGGATAAAAACGCCCCCGTTGGACCAAACCCCAAGACTTTTGGTCAACGAGGATGAATTTTGGGATAAAAACGCTCCCTTTGGACCAAACCCCAAGTTTTGGTCAATGGGGAAGAATTTTGGGGTAAAAACTCCTAATTGTATGGAAAAGTCAATGTTGGACCTCAATGGGGATGAATTCGAGGTAAAAAAGGCCCAGTTGGGTGGAAAAGCAAATGTTGGGTGGAAAAGTCAAGGTTCAACATCAATGGGACAAATTTTGGGATAAAAACGCCCCCGTTGGACCAAACCCTAGGACTTTGGTAAATGGGGAAGAATTTTAGGATAAAAACGCCCCAGTTGGGTGAAAAAGTCAAGGTTGGAACTCAACAGGGATGAATTTTGCGGAATAAAAATGCCCAGTTGGGTGGGAAAGCCAATGTTGGGTGGAAAAATCAATGTTAAATGTCAATGGGAAAAATTTCGGGATAAGAACGCCCCCGTTGGACCAAACCCCAAGATTTTGGTCAACGAGGATGAATTTTGGGATAAAAACGCTCCCTTTGGACCAAACCCCAAGATTTTGGTCAATGGGGAAGAATTTTGGGGTAAAAACTCCCTAATTGTATGGAAAAGTCAAGGTTGGACCTCAATGGGGATGAATTTGGGGTAAAAAGGCCCAGTTGGGTGGAAAAGCCAATGTTGGGTGGAAAAGTCAAGGTTCAACATCAATAGGACAAATTTTGGGATAAAAACGCCCCCGTTGAATCAAAACCCACGACTTTGGTCAATGGGGATGAATTTTGGGATAAAAATGCTCCAATTCGGTAGAAAAGTCAAAGTTGGGAATCAATGAGGATGGATTTGTGATAAAAATGACCCAATTGGGTGGAAAAGTCAGTGTTGGGTGGAAAAGTCAATGTTCAACATCAATGGGACAAATTTTGGGATAAAAACACCCCCGTTGGACCAAGCCCCAAGACTTTGGTCAATGGGGATGTATTTTCAGATTAAAACGCTCCAGTTGGGTGAAAAAGTCAACGCTGGATAAAAAAGTCAAGGTTGGATCGCAACAGGGATGAGTTTTGGGATAAAAACGCTGCAATTGGACGGAAAAAGCAATGTTGGGTGGAAAAGTCAATGTTGGACCTCAACGGGGACAAATTTTGTGATAAAAACGCCCCCGTTGGACCAAACCCGAAGAGTTTGGTCAATGAGGATGAATTTTTGGGATAAAAACGCTCCAATTGGGTGAAAAAGTCAACGTTGGATGGAAAAGTCAAGGTTGGAACTCGACAGGGATGAGTTTTGGGATAAAAACGCTCCAATTGGACGGAAAAGTCAACTTTGGGTGGAAAAGCCTATATTGGACTTTCATGGCGACAAATTTTAGGATAAAAACGCCCCAATTGGGTAGAAAAGTCAACGTCGGACATCAACGAGGATGGATTTGGAATAAAAATGCCCAGTTGGGTGGAAAAGCCAACGCTGGGCCTCAAGGGGGATGGATTTTTGGATAAAAACACCCAGTTGGGTGGAAAAGTCAAGATTCAACATCAATGGGACAAATTTCGGGATAAAAACGCTCCCTTTGGACCAAACCCCAAGATTTTGGTCAATGGGGAAGAATTTTGGGGTAAAAACTCCCTAATTGTATGGAAAAGTCAATGTTGGACCTCAATGGGGATGAATTTGGGGTAAAAAGGCCCAGTTGGGTGGAAAAGCCAATGTTGGGTGGAAAAGTCAAGGTTCAACATCAATAGGACAAATTTTGGGATAAAAACGCCCCCGTTGAATCAAAACCCACGACTTTGGTCAATGGGGATGAATTTAAGTATAAAAATGCTCCAATTGGGTAGAAAAGTCAAAGTTGGGCATCAATAAGGATGGATTTGTGATAAAAATGCCCCAATTGGGTGGAAAAGTCAGTGTTGGGTGGAAAGGTCAATGTTCAAAATCAATGGGACAAATTTCGGGATAAAAACGCTCCCTTTGGACCAAACCCCAAGATTTTGGTCAATGGGGAAGAATTTTGGGGTAAAAACTCCCTAATTGTATGGAAAAGTCAATGTTGGACCTCAATGGGGATGAATTTGGGGTAAAAAGGCCCAGTTGGGTGGAAAAGCCAATGTTGGGCATCAATGAGGATGGATTTGTGATAAAAATGCCCCAATTGGGTGGAAAAGTCAGTGTTGGGTGGAAAAGTCAATGTTCAATGTAAATGGGTCAAATTTCGGGATAAAAACACCCTCGTTGGTCCAAAACCTACATTCTGGTCAATGGGGATGAATTTTTGGGATAAAAATGCTCCAATTGGGTGAAAAAGTCAACGTTGGATGGAAAAGTCAAGGTTGGAACTCGACAGGGATGAGTTTTGGGATAAAAACGCTCCAATTGGACGGAAAAAGTCAACTTTGGGGTGGAAAAGCCAATATTGGACTTCATGGGGACAAATTTTAGGATAAAACGCCCAATTGGGTAGCAAAGTCCTAACATCGGAATCACGAGGATGTTTTGGATAAATGCCAGTTGGGTGGAAAAAGCCAACGCTGGCCTCAAGGGGGATGGATTTTTGGATAAAAACACCAGTTGGGGTGGAAAAGTCAAGATTCACATCAAGGGACAAATTTTCGGGGATAAAAACGCTCCCTTTGGACCAAACCCCAAGATTTGGGTCAATGGGGAAGAATTTTGGGGTAAAAACTCCCTAATTGTATGGAAAAGTCAATGTTGGACCTCAAGGGGGATGAATTTGGGGTAAAAAGGCCCAGTTGGGTGGAAAAGCCAATGTTGGGTGGAAAAGTCAAGGTTCAACATCAATGGGACAAATTTTGGGATAAAAACGCCCCCCTTGGATCAAAACCCACGACTTTGGTCAATGGGGATGAATTTTGGGATAAAAACGCTCCATTTAGGTAGAAAAGTCAAAGTTGGGCATCAATGAGGATGGATTTGTGATAAAAATGCCCCAATTGGGTGGAAAAGTCAGTGTTGGGTGGAAAGGTCAATGTTCAACATCAATAGGACAAATTTTGGGATAAAATCGCCCCCGTTGGACCAAACCCCAAGATTTTGGTCAATGGGGATGAATATTGAGATAAAAACGCTCCAGTTGGGTGAAAAAGTCAACGCTGGATGGAAATGTCAAGGTTGGAACTCAACAGGGATGAGTTTTGGGATAAAAACGATCCAGTTGGATGGAAAAGTCAATGTTGGGTGAAAAAGTCAATGTTGGACCTCAACGGGGACAAATTTTAGGATAAAACACCCGCCGTTGCCCCAAACCAAAGAGTTTGGTCATGGAATGAAATTTTGGTTGATAAAAACGTCCAAATATGGGTGAAAAAGTCAACGTTGGATGGAAAAGTCAGGTTGGAACTCAACAAGGGATGAGTTTTGGGATAAAACGCTCCAATTGATGGAAAACAACATATTGGTAAAAAGCCTATATGGACGCTCAATGGGACAAATTTTGGGATAAAAACGCCCCCGTTGGACCAAACCCGAAGAGTTTGGTCAATGGGGATGAATTTTTGGGATAAAAACGTCCCAATTGGGTAAAAAACTCAACGTTGGATGGAAAAGTCAAGGTTGGAACTCGACAGGGATGAGTTTTCGGATAAAAACGCTCCAATTGGATGGAGAAGTCAACTTTGGGTGGAAAAACCAATATTGGACTTCCATGGGGACAAATTTTAGGATAAAAACGCCCCAATTGGGTAGAAAAGTAAACGTCGGACATCAACGAAGATGGATTTGGAATAAAAATGCCCAGTTGGGTGGAAAAGCCAACGCTGGGCCTCAAGGGGGATGGATTTTTGGATAAAAACAACCAGTTGGGTGGAAAAGTCAAGATTCAACATCAATGGGACAAATTTCGGGATAAAAACGCTCCCTTTGGACCAAACCCCAAGATTTTGGTCAATGGGGAAGAATTTTGGGGTAAAAACTCCCTAATTGTATGGAAAAGTCAATGTTGGACCTCAATGGGGATGAATTTCGGGTAAAAAGGCCCAGTTGGGTGGAAAAGCCAATGTTGGGTGGAAAAGTCAAGGTTCAACATCAATAGGACAAATTTTGGGATAAAAACGCCCCCGTTGGATCAAAACCTACGACTTTGGTCAATGGAGATGAATTTTGGGATAAAAATGCTCCAGTTGGGTAGAAAAGTCAACGTTGGGCATCAATAAGGATGGATTTGTGATAAAAATGCCCCAATTGGGTGGAAAAGTCAGTGTTGGGTGGAAAGGTCAATGTTCAACATCAATGGGACAAATTTTGGGATAAAATCGCCCCCGTTGGACCAAACCCCAAGATTTTGGTCAATGGGGATGAATTTTGAGATAAAAACGCTCCAGTTGGGTGAAAAAGTCAACGCTGGATGGAAATGTCAAGGTTGGAACTCAACAGGGATGAGTTTTGGGATAAAAACGATCCAGTTGGATGGAAAAGTCAATGTTGGGTGAAAAAGTCAATGTTGGACCTCAACGGGGGCAAATTTTGGGATAAAAATGCCCCCGTTGGACCAAACCAGAAGAGTTTGGTCAATGGGAATGAAATTTTGGGATAAAAACGTCCCAATTGGGTGAAAAAGTCAACGTTGGATGGAAAAGTCAAGGTTGGAACTCAACAGGGATGAGTTTCGGGATAAAAGCGCTCCAATTGGATGGAAAATCAAACATATTGTAAAAAAGCCTATATTGGACCTCAATGGGGACAAATTTTGGGATAAAAACGCCCCCGTTGGACCAAAACCCAACATTTTGGTGAATGGGGATGAATTTTTGGGATAAAATCCACCCAATTGGGTGAAAAAGTCAACATTGGATGGAAAAGTCAAGGTTGGAACTCGACAGGGATGAGTTTTGGGATAAAAACGCTCCAATTGGACGGAAAAGTCAACTTTGGGGGGAAAAGACAATATTGGACTTCAATGGGGACAAAATTTAGGATAAAAACATCCCAATTGGGTAGAAAAGTCAACGTCGGACATCAACGAGGATGGATTTGGAATAAAAATGCCCAGTTGGGTGGAAAAGCCAACGCTGGGCCTCAAGGGGGATGGATTTTTGGATAAAAACACCCAGTTGGGTGGAAAAGTCAAGATTCAACATCAATGGGTCAAATTTTGGGATAAAAAAGCTCCCTTTGGACCAAACCCCAAGATTTTGGTCAATGGGGAAGAATTTTGGGGTAAAACTGCCTAATTGTATGGAAAAGTCAATGTTGGACCTCAATGGGGATGAATTTGGGGTAAAAAGGCCCAGTTGGGTGGAAAAGCCAATGTTGGGTGGAAAAGTCAAGGTTCAACATCAATGGGACAAATTTTTGGATAAAAACGCCCCCGTTGGATCAAAACCAAAGACTTTGGTCAATGGGGATGAATTTTGGGATAAAAACGCTCCATTTGGGTAGAAAAGTCAAAGTTGGGCATCAATGAGGATGGATTTGTGATAAAAATTCCCAAATTGGGTGGAAAAGTCAGTGTTGGGTGGAAAGGTCAATGTTCAACATCAATGGGACAAATTTTGAGATAAAAACGCCCCAGTTGGACCAAACCCCAAGATTTTGGTCAATGGGGATGAATTTTCAGATAAAAACGCTCCAATGACGGAAAGTCACGTTGGGTGGGAAAAAGCCAATATTGGAACTTCATGGGGACAAATTTAGGATAAAAACGGCCCCAATTGGTAGAAAAGTCAACGTTGGACATCAACGAGGATGGATTTGGAATAAAAATGCCCAGTTGGTGGAAAGCCAAACGCTGGTCTCAGGGGGTGGATTTTTGGATAAAAACACCCAGTTGGGTGTGGAAAAGTCAAGATTCAAACATCAATGGGGACAAATTTCGGGATAAAAAGCTCGCTTTGGACCAAACCCCAAGATTTTGTCAATGGGGGAAGAATTTTGGGGTAAAAAAAACTGCCCTAATTGTAATAGGAACAAGTCAATGTTGGACCTCAATGGGGATGAATTTTGGGTAAAAAGGCCCAGTTGGGTGTGAAAGCCAATGTTGGGTGGAAAAGTCAATGTTCAATGTCAATGGGAAAAATTTCGGGATAAAAACTCCCCCGTTGGACCAAACCGGAAGAGTATGTCAATGGGGATGATTTTTTGGGATAAAAACGTCCCAATTGGGTGAAAAAGTCAACGTTAAGTTATGAGGTGGATTTGTGATAAAAATGCCCCAATTGGGTGGAAAAGTCAGTGTTGGGCGGAAAAGTCCATGTTCAACATCAATGGGACAAATTTTGGGATAAAAACGCCCCTGTTGGATCAAAACCCACGACTTTGGTCAATGGGGATGAATTTTGGGATAAAAATGCTCCAATTGGGTGGAAAAGTCAACTCTGGATGGAAAAGTCAAGGTTGGATCTCCACAGGGATGAGTTTTGGGAAAAAAACGCTCCAATTGGATGGAAAAGTCAACGTTGGGTGGAAAACTCAATATTGGACTTTAATGGGGGCAAATTTTGGGATAAAAAGGCCCCCGTTAGACCAAAACTAACGACTTTGGTGCAATGGGATGATTTTGGGATAAAACGTCCAATGGGTGAAAAAGTCAACGTTGATAAAGTCAAGGTTGGATCTCAACAGGGATGAGTTTTGGGATGAAAACGTCCCAAATGGGTGAAAAAGTGAACGTTGGGTGGAAAAGCCTATATTGGACTTCCATAAGGACAAATTTTAGGATAAAAACGCCCCAATTGGGTAGAAAAGTCAACGTCGGATATCAACGAGGATGGATTTGGAATAAAAATGCCCAGTTGGGTGGAAAAGCCAACGCTGGGACTCAAGGGGGATGGATTTTTGGATAAAAAAACCCAGTTGGGTGGAAAAGTCAAGATTCAACATCAATGGGACAAATTTCGGGATAAAAACGATCCCTTTGGACCAAACCCCAAGATTTTGGTCAATGGGGAAGAATTTTGGGGTAAAAACTCCCTAATTGTATGGAAAAGTCAATGTTGGACCTCAATGGGGATGAATTGGGGGTAAAAAGGCCCAGTTGGGTGGAAAAGCCAATGTTGGGTGGAAAAGTCAGAGTTCAACATCAATGGGACAAATTTTGGGATAAAAACGCCCCCGTTGGATCAAAACCCACGACTTTGGTCAATGGGGATGAATTTTGGGATAAAAACGCTCCATTTGGGTAGAAAAGTCAAAGTTGGGCATCAATGAGGATAGATTTGTGATAAAAATGCCCCAATTGGGTGGAAAAGTCAGTGTTGGGTGGAAAAGTCAATGTTCAACATCAATGGGACAAATTTTGAGATAAAAACGCCCCCGTTGGACCAAACCCCAAGATTTTGGTCAATGGGGATGAATTTTGAGATAAAAACACTCCATTTGGGTAAAAAAGTCAACGTTGGATGGAAAAATCAAGGTTGGATCTCCACAGGGATGAGTTTTGGGATAAAAACGCTCCAATTGGACGGAAAAGTCAACTTTGGGTGGAAAAGCCAATATTGGACTTCCATGGGGACAAATTTTAGGATAAAAACGCCCCAATTGGGTAGAAAAGTCAACGTCGGACATCAGCGAGGATGGATTTGGAATAAAAATGCCCAGTTGGGTGGAAAAGCCAACGCTGGGCCTCAAGGGGGATGGATTTTTGGATAAAAACACCCAGTTGGGTGGAAAAGTCAAGATTCAACATCAATGGGACAAATTTCGGGATAAGCAGCTCCCTTTGGACCAAACCCCAGATTTTGAGACCAATGGGGAAGAATTTTGGGGTAAAACTCCCCTAATTGTATGGAAAAGTCAATGTTGGACCTCAATGGGGATAATTTGGGGTAAAAGGCAGTTAGGTGGAAAAAGCCAATGTTGGGTGGAAAGAGTCAAGGTTCAAAGCATCAATGGGACAAATTTTGGGATAAAAAGCAGCCCCGTTTGGTCAAAACCAAAGACTTTGGTAATGTGGATGAATTTTTGGGATAAAAACGCTCAATTGGACCCGGAAGAGTCAGCGTTGGGTGGAACAGCCAATATTGGACTTTCATGGGGACAAATTTTAGGATAAAAACGCCCCAATTGGGTAGAAAAGTCAACGTCGGACATCAACGAGGATGGATTTGGAATAAAAATGCCCAGTTGGGTGGAAAAGCCAACGCTGGGCCTCAAGGGGGATGGATTTTTGGGTAAAAACACCCAGTTGGGTGGAAAAGTCAAGATTCAACATCAATGGGACAAATTTCGGGATAAAAACGCTCCCTTTGGACCAAACCCCAAGATTTTGGTCAATGGGTAAGAATTTTGGGGTAAAATCTCCCTAATTGTATGGAAAAGTCAATGTTGGACCTCAATGGGGATGAATTTGGGGTAAAAAGGCCCAGTTGGGTGTAAAAGCCAATGTTGGTGGAAAAGTCAAGGTTCAACATCAATGGGACAAATTTTGGGATAAAAACGCCCCCGTTGGATCAAAACCCACGACTTTGGTCAATGGGGATGAATTTTTGGGATAAAAATGCTCCAATTGGGTAGAAAATTAAACGTCGGGCTTCATTGAGGATGGATTTGTGATAAAAATGCCCCAATTGGGTGGAAAAGTCAGTGTTGGGTGGAAAATTCAATGTTCAACATCAATGGGACAAATTTCGGGATAAAAACGCCCCTGTTGGACCAAACCCCAAGATTTTGGTCAATAGGGATGAATTTTGGGATAAAAACGCTCCATTTGGGTAAAAAAGTCAACGCCTGATAGAAAAGTCAAGGTTGGATCTCAACAGGGATGAGTTTTGGGATAAAACAGTCAATTCGATGGAAAGTCAACATTGGGTGAAAAGTCAATATGGATATCAGCAGGGACAAATTTTGGGATAAAAACGCCCCCGTTGGACCAAACCCCAAGATTTTGGTCAATGGGGATGAATTTTTGGGATAAAAACGTCCCAATTGGGTGAAAAAGTCAGCGTTGGATAAAAAAGTCAAGGTTGGATCTCAACAGGGATGAGTTTTGGGATAAAAACGCTCCAATTGGACGGAAAAGTCAACTTTGGGTGGAAAAGCCAATATTGGACTTCAATGGGGACAAATTTTAGGATAAAAACGCCTTAATTGGGTAGAAAAGTCAACGTCGGACATCAACGAGGATGGATTTGGAATAAAAATGCCCAGTTGGGTGGAAAAGACAACGCTGGGCCTCAAGGGGGATGGATTTTTGGATAAAAACACCCAGTTAGGTGGAAAAGTCAAGATTCAACATCAATGGGACAAATTTCGGGATAAAAACGCTCCCTTTGGACCAAACCCCAAGATTTTGGTCAATGGGAAAGAATTTTGGGGTAAAAACTCCCTAATTGTATGGAAAAGTCAATGTTGGACCTCAATGGGGATGAATTTAGGGTAAAAAGGCCCAGTTGGGTGGGAAAGCCAATGTTGTGTGGAAAAGTTAAGGTTCAACATCAATGGGACAAATTTTGTGACAAAAACGCCCCCGTTGGATCAAAACCCACGACTTTGGTCAATGGGGATGAATTTTGGGATAAAAAAGCTCCAGTTGGGTGAAAAAGTCAACGTTGGATGGAAAAATCAAGGTTGGATCTCAACAGGGATGAGTTTTGGGGTAAAAACGCTCCAATTGGACGGAAAAGTCAACGTTGGGTGGAAAACTCAATATTGGACCTCAATGGGGACAAATTTTGGGATAAAAACGTCCCCATCCCACCTAAACCCAAGATTTTGGTCAATGGGGGTGAATTTTGGGATGAAAATGCCCCAATTGGGTCCAAAAGTCAACGTTGGATGGAAAAGTCAAGGTTGGAACTCAACAGGGATGAGTTTTGGGATAAAAGCGCTCCAATTGGACGGAAAATTCAACATTGGGTGCAAAAGCCAATATTGGACCTCAATGGGACAAATTTTGGGATAAAAACGCCTCCGTTGGACCAAACCCCAACATTTTGGTCAATGAGGATGGAATTTTAAGGATAAAAACACCCCAATTGAATGAAGAGTCAATGTGGGAGAAAAGTCAATGTTCAACGTCAATGGAGTCA